>WBNO01021835.1:436312-473400 GCA_013400575.1 Peucedramus taeniatus
GCCGAGGCCGGGCAGCGCCGTGCGGGGACAGGCGGCGGGGCTGGCGCTTGCCCGCGGCCGGCGACCCTCCCGGCGAGCGGGGCTTACCGAGAGCCTCCGTGCCGTGTCAAGGATGGTGCCGCTCCCGACCCTGTTACACGCTCTGTAGCTCGCCTCTTGCTTCCTGTTCAAGAATATTATCTCTATTTCGTGTTCTGCTGAGAAAGTTGTCTACTTCCTCTTAGTTCTTTTAGTCTCCAAGTTGCTTCAAAGGAAAACCGGGGGCTTCGTGTTAAAACGGTAGGACTGCGCCGGCCGTGGGGATCGCCTAACGTTATCTCCTCCCCTTTCTTTCCCAAAAGTAGCTTAATGCACGGATCGGATGTGATCATAAAGAAGTAAGGTGACAAGAGTTTTGGGCAAAAAACACTTGGTATCTGTGAAGTCTTCCCTTCCATTTGCCTTTATTTTGATCAATTACATTGAGGAAGCAGTGTCACTACTAAGGCAGCTTAACGGTGTTGTTCGTGCTGTAGTATTTTCTTGTCTTTCCTATATTCCTCGTTTCTAAGTTTCTTAGTAACTCATTTTTAGGAAGCTCAAGCGTATCTCAGGTAAGCACAATGGTATGAATCTGTAAATATTTTGCATATGTTTGAGTTTTCCCTCTCACATGCCCCTTACAAGTCAGTCTAATGTTTTGCCCAACTCTGCAAAGACACTGAGGGGTCACTAGGTTCACATTTTGACCTGTTTGTATCTGAAGTTCATTATAGGCCTTCTGTAAAATTTACAATTATCTATCTTTCAGTTCCAAAGATTACAGGCAGCCTTTCCGTAACACAGTTTTCTTTTTGCAGTACAAAATACCTACCTCCCCTCTCCACTGAAGATCGATGTTTACCTTTAATCACCTGAGAGCTTTTCAGATGTTTACAGAACTAATCATGTGTCTTTTCAGGTTTTACAACTAGCTAATGGAAAGCTTGAAGTTGAACATGGTTTCTTTACTGATTATTACTGAACTCCCAGAAACATATAAAGAGGTGTTGCTTTGAGGAATATTTTAAAAATAAAAAACCGGCTGTAATTAATAGAAAAGAAACTTAGTTTTAGGATCTCCACAGTCGCAAGGTGGTCAGTGGAGGGAGGGGTTGTTGATCTGGATTTTTCCATCGTTTCTCTAGGCACACTTATTCATTTTCTTCTTTAAAATTACAGTTGCCTTGTTAGTCTCTATATAGTTCCTGGTAAGTGTTGTTGCTTGGCTTATGGATAAGGGGTGGGGAGAGCACAGCTAATACAGAGGGAGGCAGAATCGTCACAAATATGTGCACACCAGAACTTGTACTGCCTGTCAGCAGCCTTGTTCTGTTACTTGCAACTCATAGAAAACTCTTTGTCTCCTTTCCTGTAAGAGCTTGCCTTGGTTGAGAACACAGGTTCTTGATTTATGGACATTCAGCTTTTCTGTCCTTTATAGCTGCCCATATTTGGCTGAAGTACAAGTCAGTATTGTGCTTAGAAACATTAGTATTCATTGCAGTGCCTTACTTGTATTTTTGCTGCTGTTGCTTTGTGAGTAACTTGTTATCACTGTAACAATAAAATGCTGAGCTAAAGAGTTGATCGATACTAATGTACAGTCTGAATGAGAAAAGACCTATACTTTATTAGAGTCTTTGCCAGCTTTTTTAGCATTTGTCAGTGCCAGATGAAGATGCCTAGACAATTTTGAGAGAGACGATGTTTTCAAAGATGGTTTCTCATGTGTTTTATTAAAATACCTGACTTGATGCAAGAAGTGGCTTCTGCTGTGATGTGCCCTTCCTTTTATCCTCTTAACCCATTCTGCTGTGCCCATTTTAGGTAGCTTGCAGAGCAGTTCAATCTCGTACAAGGTATTGGAAAAGACAGACATTGACTGCAGAGCCCAAATCTCTAGCAGAATATCTTTTACTGCTTCTAAAGGCTGTCACTATGACCAACATTCATTACCTCAATGTTTTCTATAGCATAAATAATAGTTGGCTGAATCAGCATGAAAAAGTACTCCACTGAATATGGGCAGCAACTTAGACAATAGTGTCACAGTGACTGTTACTCAAAATCCAATTTAAAGGAGAAAAAGAAGGACAAAAAAAGAGAAGTTCTTGTATGCTGTGTGCAATACTTAGAAAAAGACATGGGAAAATATTATAGTGTCCAGGTCAGCCAGAAATAAATTCAGCCTCTGGTAGGCTGAATCTCCCATGGAAAAATGTCATACCCTCTTGTATTTTTATAATCCTTTATTTGTTCTAGATGATTTTTCTTAGAATGAGGTAGCACTATAGGGGATTTATTCCTCCAAGCCTTTTAATAAGCAAACACTATTTTAAATCTTAAATAAATAATTAAAAACTACTTAAAAATTAAAACTGCTTTTTGTTCACATTTCTTGACTTCATAGTCAGGAGGGCATATTAGGTCTACCTAAGTGTTTACTGTTGGGTTTATGTGTGAACATAACAATTCTGTTTAGCTGTCAAATATTCATTTGGGATTTACTTTGATTGAGATGTTATCGTGAGAACTTCACATTTTCATACCTCTGACACATCCATATCCACCCAGTTCCTTCCACTGAGTCTTTATGGAAAAAACTGATCTACCAGTGACTGAATGTCCCTGGGGGTTAAGATATGGAAACACACACTTCCAGGTTTCTAACAGCTCTTGTGTTTTTTCACTCAGTGCTGTTTATCATCTTTGGCACTTGGAACAATGCAGTGAAACCAGTCAGTTTAGCTGCCTAAGGTGTAGTGTGGTGATAGTTTTATTCGTGTATTTGACAATGCTGACAATTCAAACAAATACATCCAAATGTTAATGCCTGTCCAGTTGTGTTTAATGAAGTGGGAGTATTGTGAGAGCCAGTTGTTATCTTACATGCGAGCTGCTTGGCCTTGCAGTTTCTGTAATTGTTTCAATTTCTCCTGCCTGTTTTAGGAAAAAAAGTGGGGAAAGTGGGGACAGGAGAGGAGAATTGTACTGTATGAAAAAGACATTGGACTTAGTCAATGCAAATAGGTAGTTTCTTTCATTCTGTTTTAGAAGTGTAGGAGACTGATTTTTTTTAAAGAACTTATCAACATGAGACAAACCAGAAGTAAATTCCTCAGATTGCCAGGCTGTGCTTTTACTTTGCTCACAGGTATTACTCAGAGGTTAAAAATTGTAAACTTCCTGCTATTTAGCTCAGCCAGAGCTGACTTTTGTGAGAGCACCCTTTTGTATGCATAATGTCTGGAGTCTGCAAGTAGTGTGTGATCACTTGTGCAGCTGCATCTGTTTCTTTGGGGGTGAAGTGGGAAGAAGGTCCCTCTTAATTTTTTTGGGTGAAAGCTGTAACTTCTTCACTAGCTCTACATGAAAGCTTTGAGTTATTTAGAGCAGAATTCTTACACTAAAGCAAACATCTGTTAGTTTTGCTGTGTTAAAAAAAAAGCAGAATTATTGGTGCAGTATGTAGTATGGAGGTGAGCAGCCCTATAAAGGAGCCATGAGTTTATCTCCCAGTGCATCACAGGATATCCCTGTTCAGTGCTGCTTTGTCCAGCTCACTTGCTTTTGTGCATTAGTGTGGCCCAGCTAATGCATTTAGACTTCAGTTGATAATGAGCATCTGCAACTGTGAGTAATCTTTTCTGGGAACTTTGTGAACTAGTTCCCCATAGTCTGGCTATACATCTTGCAGAGGAACCTAGATGAATGTTTATTGGCAAAGCTGAAAGGTTATAGCCCAGGTAGAAACAAAGAGAGAAGAATCAACAGGATGTCTGTTGTTTGATCTAGACTGTCTTTGGGGCATTGGCTATTTTTAAGCATTCTTCCTGTGAACCTTTTTGAACTTCTTCTCTGCTGAAAATTCCTGAGAAGAATATGTAGTTGCAGATGCTGAAAATCCAGGTATTTTCCTGTGCTAATGAAGCATTTGGTACAGAAGCATTGGCAGCTTTTCAATTTACAGGAGGCTGCTCTTACCTTTTGTGTGGGTAAGTAAAACTGTTCTTTCACGCTGAGAAGTGTGATACAGTGTGTTGTGGCTTAGCCCACCCCACAGCTCCAGCTTGCAACCAAGCACCACACAGCCACTCACACCCTGCACAGTGGGATGGGGGAGAGAATCAAGGTGGTAAAAGAGAAAACTCATGGCTTGAGATAAAGACAGTTTAGTAGGTACAGTAAAAGCATCCCAGGCAAGGCAAAGGAAGGATTTCATTCACTACTTTCCACGAGCAGGCAGATGTTCAGGTATTCCCAGGAAAGCAGGGCTCTATCATACACAACAGCGACTTGTGAAGAGAAAATGCTGTCATTCCAAGTGTCTCCTTCTTCCTTCTTCCCCTAGCTGTATATGCTAAGCACGATGCCATATGGTACAGGGCATCCCTTGGGTCAGCTGGGATCAGCTGTCCCAGCTGTTTCCCCTCTTAACTCTTTGTTCACAGGGTGGGGTGAGAAGCAGAAAAGGTCTTGATTCTTAAGGCCTTGAGTGTGTGTGCTGCTCAGCAGTAATGAAGACATCCCTGTATTGTCAACACTTCTCAGCACAGATCCAAAACACAGCCATGTACTAGTTACTGTTCCAGCCAAACCTATCACACTTGAGCACAGCCAGTGCTCAAGAAGAGATTTATTTTAGTCTGTCTAATTCTGTCTGATTTAGTCTAATTCTTGGTGTGCAATTGTGAGCCAATCTTAATGGAAAATACCTGTGCTGCAAAGTGATTTGTGTGTCTGTTAATAGTTGTACCAGGCAGAGCATTGTGACTGTTGGGTGGGGCTTGGTATTTGGAAGGAGGTCTTGCCTTCCTGAATTGTTATCGCTATAAAAGCCTGTTTTTAAAAGCTGCCTTTATGACATTAACTTGGGAGTATCATTGCAGTTCAGTAGCATTTTAGTCTGGTTTAGTCATTTCAATAAACTGCTAATCAGAATTTGTACTGCCAGGTTCAGAGCAGGAAAAAGAGATGTTGGAAATCATGAAAGGTACTCTGTACTTGTAACTCTTTAAACATACAACAAGTTCATGAACAGGCCATGAAATTACTTTTTTAGGCATCTAAAAGACTGTCACCACTGAATTTCTATAATTGTGCCATAATTTATGAGCTTACGATAGCTGGCAATTATCCTGTTACCCTGGAGGTGTCTTCTCCTGCATTTAGGTCCCACCATGTTGTTTTCCTTGACCTGGCATGTGGGACTGCACTCCTGTGCATTTTATTCAATGCATGTTCTTTAATGCTGCTACTGGAGCATCTTCTTGTATATGTTGTCTGTCACCTTATGAGATGCTACCTTTGTCAGCAGAAGCCTGGGAATGACAATTTGTATCAAGAGAAGAGCTTATTTACAAGTCTTTTAGAGACCCTTTGTCTTTTAAAAGAAGGACAATGAGGAAAAGCGGTGTTTGAAATAGAACATTTTATTGTGGCAAGTCAAAAGCTTTATTTTAGAAGAAAAAAGTATAACTGATCTTTCAAAATCAAAGCCATGGATAACTCCAATCTGGAAAATTTTAGTGGCTCTTGTGAGTTAGCCTTGGTATCCTGTTTTAGAGAACTGTGGTGTGCAGTTGTGTTCTGTGAAGAGGTGGGAACACACTTTTGTGTTTCAGGTGTTCCACTGTTTGCTACAACACTTGAAAACCCTGGATTTCCATGAGGGCTTCAACTGGTGAACAATTAGAGGAATTTTGTCTTAATTTCATTTAGATCATTTCGTGATTTAATTTGTACAGTGGGGGATCTGCTGCATTTTACAAATCTGTGTGGGCAGAGAGGTTTGAGTGTTGTTTCATTTGCTTTTGGAGAGGGGTCGGTTTTATTTCCCTGTTACTGTGCATTAGGTACAGCTTATTCCAGAGATAAAACAGATTGACTTTGGCATGTTCTGGCATGATTGTTCTTATGTTCCTCCTTCCTCAAAAGTTTTAGTGTTGGCATTTTTTAAACTTCTTTTTTTGGACGCAGAAAGCTGCAGGAAATCTCATGTAAATAACTCTTCCATGCTCCCTGATCATAGGTTGAGCTAATTGGAGCCAGTTTGCTAAGGCTAGTGGAAAACAGTCTTTGAAATATTTAACATATATTTAGTTTCTTTAATTCAGCTTCTGTGTACTGATCTATAGTTTGTGAATGCTTGGGTACTTTATTTCAGGACAGAGTTTGTTCAGCAAGTATAGATACTATGTAAAATGTTTTTTGCAGCAAAAGCAGCCAGCAAACCCTCTCAAATCACTATTGATTTAGGAAACTATAACAGAATAAGCATAGCACTGTTGGATTAAGTCCAGAGTAAACCTTTATTAAAAGAGCAGCGTTAATATAGATGGACTAAAACATTACTGGAGCTGTCATTGCATGCAGGACCACCACCTGTGCCTGAAGAAGAAATCTCATGTAAATCCAGTTTTGATTGTGTAAATAGTTAAACTGTGGTTGGTTAAAACTGTGGTGTTGTTTTGAGTTTTTTTTTTAAGAACTGCAGGGTGACATTGAAAACATTTTGTTTTAGTCTTGAGCGCCCAGATGGTGCTGTTGTGACTGAGGACAATAACAGTCTTGCTTTAAAGCTGAGCAGTGCTGTCTGTGTCTCTGTGAAGGATGGCAGTTGCCATAGAACGTGTTCTAGAGGGAGGTGCGCTCAAAGGACTTGGGGCTGCTTTTATGTCGCACTTGCCACCCGTGAAGGGATGCAGACAGGCTTTTAATGTAAATAAATGCCCTGGTTCCACTAAGTTTTAGTGCTTAAATATGCACTTAAATCATTTCAGACCTTGCTGTCTGGAAAGTCAAGGCCCTCTGAGTATGTGCTGTGTCTTCTGTCAGTGGACCATTCAAAGGGAGGTGCAAGATGATTTCTGGTGGTAGGGCACTGCCTGACTTGATGCCTTTTGGAAGTATTTTAGTTTTAGGCCTAAATTTCTGCAGATCTGTCAGCCAGCTGAATCTGCTCACATGCAGCTTCAAACCATTCCCTTTTTGTACCAGCAGCACTGGTATAGCCTTGGAAACACTCAGAAAAGCAGCCATGTGTTGTAGTGTAACCTACAGCACTTGGATCTTTGGTAGAAGCATCCTCTTAAATGGTTGAGGTGCTGCAGTTGAGGCAGTGCTTTCCACACTGTCTTTGTAAAGGGATTTACTTTATCCTTTTACCTCAATGTCGTGAAAAACCGATTCAGTTCTCTTCCTCCTTCCCCAGTTAACAGAAAAAGTGAAATAAAGGAAAAATGTAATCTTAATCTTACAGAAGATGCATATCCTTGGGAATTTTCAAGCAAATTCTAGATATTTGCTTTTGCCATGGCTCCAAATCATTCATTCTTTTGTAATATTTAAGTATAAATATAGCTATTGTGTATAAATACATTTATGTGTTCCCCGCCTCCAGATACCTGCTTGAGCAAGACTTTCCAGGCATGAGGATTGGTCCAGAGCCTACCACAGATTCCTTTATTGCTGTAATGTATGGAGAAACAGAAGGAAATGTTCCTGGAAATGCCCTAGTTGTTGATCCTAAGAAGCCATTCCGGAAACTCAGCCGCTTTGGAAATGCTTTCCTGAACAGGTGAGATCATCTTGCTTTCTGTCTTCTGATGATTAAATTTAAATTTTGACATGTTCTGTTTTGAACAGCATGGAATAAATATTGAAATACAAGCAGGAGTGGTGGCAGTTCAGCTGAATTAAATGAAAAAAGGCAGTACTAGGTAGAGTGGCATTAGGATAGAGATACTCAGTTATCTGAATAGAAAATAGCTGTTAAAACCAGTTCACAGAAAACTGTAGAAATGATCCACTGGGTGACTTGTTTGTGAGGCATGATGCCAGGTGGAACTTTGGATAAGTTTATGCAAAAATTATACTCAATAAAACTGATAGCTTAGTACTATTTTTTAAAACTACCATTCAAAAAAAGAAAGGAACAAATATTTTCCCTTTAGTGCTGTTTTGTTCCTTTCACTGGATATCTTGGTATAGCTATTTAAAATTGTGACTTGCTGGGATATGTAAAAAGACCTGCAAGAATGGAAAAGATTCAAATGTGCCCCATGGATAAAATAAAAAATTCAAGCTGTTTAGTGTTTAATATTAACTACTTGGGTGTTCAGGTGGTTCCACAGACCAGGGAGATAATGTTAGCTTCTGCTGTGTATTTGTAAAAAGGGAAGAGTTGTTCAGGGCTATGTATATTTTGATAGTAAACTTCAGTAGCATGCTGAATATTTCCAGTTGAAAGTTAGTTACTAATAGCTCTGTTCTTATTGTCTGAGCAATCACCTTGTTTTCTTCCTGTATTTGATGGTAGCTTGACATGGAAGCCTCACTTTGCAGGCCAATTAATCTAAATTGGTTCTTTTGAACAATAAACTTTCCTGTTTGGCTGATAAATATTGGCATGCGTGTTAAAAGTTCATCATGTACAATTTTATCTATTGCTGTGCTTATTCAAAGAAGAAAGTTTTTATAGCTGCTTACAGTTGGCTTGGCTATTGCTTTGCAGAGATAAGAATATGTGCTATGGGAAGCTGTAGTCAAGTCCCATTTTAAATAACAATTTTGAGATGATTGGCTGAATTCTGTCTTCCAGATCACTATTCTGTTTCTCCCTTTCCTCACCATTGTGCTCTCTCTACGAAAAATTAATATACTTACAATAAAAATGATATAAATTGTATTTTGCACAATATTTGAATATTTGCACAGAACATTTAATAATGGTATGTGTTTGTTTGGATGAGTGGCAATGTAATTTTTTGCCTAAATCATCTAATTAGTTGTGTCAGGTTCCAACTGTTATGCAAGCAAAATTATTAGCTAGCTAAAAAGATGTACTTTCAAAGTAACTGACTAAATTATTGCAGTTCTTGTGGTGATTGTGATATTGTTATATTGGAGTGCTGTGAGCACCCTTATCTTTCCCAACAGTCACACTTACTCATTAGTTATTCAGCAGAGATCTAGGTGCTTATCTTGTCCTAGCATTTTTCAAAACTTACCAACTCCTTTCCTTCATGACTTCACTTAGACAAAATTGTCTTAGGCTTCAGTATCTTTGAGTTACTACCAGGTTGCCTGTAATCATAGTACATATTACACTTTGCCTTCTCTCATTTGCCTTGCTGACAGTTCTTTTTATCTGATATTACATTTTCACACCTGCCTTAATAGACTTTGCTCTACTTCCCCCCTCTCCATCCAATCTCCCCCAATTTTATTTTTTTAAATGGTTTCCAAATCCTAGTGTTTTGTTTTATGGAGGGAACTTAAGGCTATGAACACTTAGATTATGAAATTGAGTGCTCTTTTCATCCAAGTCTAACAATCCAAATGACAGGAAGCAGGGACTGAGGTAATGGAAAAAATGAAGCAAACGAGAACACTCTATCACAATCAAGACTTGTACTTAGTAATTAGCTGCATTAATTTATTGATGTTACCTTGCTTTTGTCTTTTTCCATGACCCCTTCTAATTGCTCCCACATTGCTCGTGGGAGGTGTTCTGTTAATCTCTTACTTATCCTGTATACTTTTAAGAAAAGCTGGGGAGGAAACCAAAGGGGGACAGGACCTAGTGTGCCTTTGGATGCTGGTGAGGGAAGAATACTGCATTTTACCAGAACAGCATGAAAATAAATTAGTGCTACTGAGAAGAAATGCATGATCCTGGTCTATTTTGATGTGTCATAAGAAATTACAGTCAACTCATTCATACAACTGTTTTTGTAGCACTTTTTTTAAAAAATCTCTCATTCAGGTGGATAGTATGTAGTTCTGGTTTTTATGATGCAGCACTTAGACCTGCATAAGTCTCAGTGTTGAAAAGAGATATTCAAATACCACTATCATTACAGTTTTAAGTTGCCTAAAATGTTAGTTTGTGGCAAGACTTCTAACCCATCTTTAATCTTTATCTTATGGACATATTCTAAAAGCTAACAAGCAGTTAATTCTGAGTTCATGCTTCTATTTCCTATGTGTTGACCCATGTGTTTACTTATCTCCTCCCACTGCCACTAATGACTGCTGCAAAGATGGCAGTGCCTGCATTTCTGAGGCCTATAATTCTCTATTTTCTCAGATGGTCTTTTCCAGCTGCCCCTGGGTGGTTCGGGTGGTGCCTGAGTCATGACACTGCTGCATTGTTCAGCTGGCATAACAGTGCCTTTCTTCCCATAAGATAGGCCTAGAAACATCTTGGTGATACTGAACAAGCACTGGGCTTTCTACGGTTGGATGAGAGTGATAAGAACAAATACACATGAAAATTCAGTCTTCACACTTCCAAATATATGAAATCTACTTCATGCTGTACATACTAGTGATGTATGTATTTTTGTAATGGTTCACATGATTAAATGTGTTTTCTTTGTCACTTATGCACATCCATTATGCTTCCACATAATGTGTTTGCTTTAACATAGCACTGCCTTTAGGTTTTGGCAAGTTCAAATAATGTAATTTTCTCAAATAGTACCTCACGGCTCTTTCAAAAATATTTATTAAGCTAGTAGAAAACTTTCTAGTGGAAGAGTTTGCTTCAGATATGAGTTTTTTTTTATACCTGGTGTCCCACTAAAACAAGCAATGTATTTTACATTATGTTTACATACCCTCAGGTTCTATCAGGCTTGGATGGCTGCTGTTTCCTTATGCCCTTTTGGATTTCAAGGAGAGACATGGGTGATGCTGCCATATCTGTTTTGTGCAAGAAGGCACACTGTGTGCTTTTGTTAAAGGTTCATTGCTACAAGGTCTCTTGCAGAACAAGGTGAAGTGAGGTGTCAGGACTTCTTTTCTTCTCAATTTCCTTTGAATAATTTGTATTGTAAAAAATACCATCTAGACTTTGATACAGTTTACATTTTGTATCTGATACTTGACTGACTGAACTCTTCCTAACTCAGATCATCCAAGGCCTTGAAGGTCTTGTTTGACCTCAGCACAGCTACGATTTCCTGTCTGTGATACCCTGTTTTTGAGGCAGTGTGCTTTGTGAAGCCATAGTTTGGTGTAGGGCAGCCCCATCTTGGAGCCTGAGGCTGCAGCTTAACCCTGTGTGGGGCAGCCTCGCAGGAGGAGTGTGGGTTACTCTGTGTGCTCCTTAGTATCTTCAGCTGCTCCCTGATAAGAAGATTAAACTCTTATGCCAATCCCTTAAGGGCAGGTTATGATGAAGAGCAGTGAAGTTTTTCAGTCATTAGCTATGACAGAAGCAGCACTGTAGCTTGCAAGTAGCACACCAAGTGTTCTGCACAGCTCTCGGAGTCCTCGTCAATTATTTATTCTTCCGTAATAACACCATTGAATTTGCCTCCTGCTGCAGAGGCAGGAGGTTATTGTTTAGAGCATACTGTGTGTCATTTGAACTCCTGCTTCTGGCAGTGTGATAGTTTTGGCTGGGTTGGTGGGAGAAATCCTGGTGTTTTTCACTGGTGCCCCAGCTGAGGAGAGTGGTGAGTTAGGGAGTAAGGATCACTTGAACACTGCTAAACTGGGCAAGAGGGAGATGTGGCAGGGACTGGAACATAAACATATTGTCAGTATGGCTTTCTGCTCGCTCCCCTTTTCAGACTTTGAGTCTGGGCATAAGCTAGAGTACATGAAAAAATTTCTCTTGTGTGTACTAATTTTGGTCCTAGCAAAATGGATTTGATGGAGTCTTTTTAATGTTGCATTTACAGCCCAAGTTGTCAGCTCTTGCAAAATTTGAAGTCTTATCAGCACTTGCAGGTATAGTTTTACAAGGTCTCCCCTGTGTCTTTTTTTTTTTTTTTAGAAGCTCTCTTCATAATTTTTGTTAAACATGTATGGCTGCAAAACACAGATGTTTGCCAGGATTCAGAAACTTTTTTGAGTGTCACTTGAATCTTTCTAAAATCAGATATATAATGGGGAGCTCTCAAGTAACAGTCTGTATGTGAGCTAAAGCTACTGTTAATGGGTTTTTTCCCTCCTTTTCTGCAGGTTCATGTGTTCTCAGCTACCAAACGAGGTCCTGAAGAGCATCAGTATCATTGACAGCCCTGGCATTCTCTCTGGAGAGAAGCAGCGCATCAGCAGAGGTGAGTTGCAGAGCTTTATAGTCACCGAGCTCTCTAAATTTTTTCTGCTCTGCTGGACAAATCAGCATCCTGATCTTTGGGGAGCCTGTTTTAGTGGTACTCTATGGTGGTCTGTCCCATACTTTTGTACTGCAAGCCCTGTACAACCCATATTTTAAGGCTGGATGTCAGCTTTGGAATTTTTTCTCTTGAAAGCTGGTGGGGGGTTGGTGTTTCTGTCATCCTGCTGCTATGGCTGCAGTTGCATGGTCTGTTAACTAATTAGTGCTTTGTCACTCCAGAGAAAAAGCCTTATTTTGATCATTTAAACTGCTTTCTATGAAGTAATAACAACTCTTATATATACTATTGAAGTTCATGAATGAAGAAATGTTTCATAATAGCTGTAGGTTGGTCATGTCTGAAAAATTCGGGGGTGGGGCTATAAATAAGGTGGGTTTTTGTGGACACAGCTGCTAGAGCTGCTTCTTAAGGTTGCTCAGTCATGCCATAATATAATACAGTCAAAAGAGGAAGTCAAATGGTAGAAGGAGAAAGAGCAAATGAGAATACTTTAAATAATATGAAAATTCTACAGAGAACTGAGCACTCTTTATCAAGCTGTTTTAAACATTAGCCTGTCTTGAGAAACTATTTAAATAGAACAGTATAATGTAAACAACTTTCTTCCTTGCATTCTTCAGCTGCATTTAGTGCATGTGGCTTTTCTGTGGAGCTGTAAATGGTAGTGATGCAGGGTGTGGTTTATGCTGCCCTCTGTTTTCAGACCTTTGCTTAAGAAATGGAAACTTGTGTTTTGTGTCTCTGTCAGAGGAAATAAACAATTCTTTAACATATCATACCTGGGATTTTTTGAGGAAATCCTGGTACAAGCACAATATACGGCAGCTATGCAACAATTCTCTTGTCTTTATAATAAACTGACAGAATAAGAGACTAACTTCCTAGGACTATAATCTAAATTATGCTTACCTAATAATAAACTGCTCTACCAGATACTTCTGGATTTTTTGTTCAGTGATGTTTTGTCCTCTTTATTACTCATAGTCATGTAAAGCATTCATCATGGAGAGAGTGCTGGACTTTCCTTTATGTGATGTGTTGGTGAAATAGTAGAGATGAACAGCATGAGAGCTCTACATCTCTGCAAGCAAAGACCTGAATGTTGTGAAACCAGAAATTAAAGAAATACGGCATGTTGGCACTCTTAACTTTAGACAGAAAAAATTGAGTGTATAACTAATGATTTTTAGTCCTGGAAAAATCTTCTCATAAAATGTCCACAAAATATTTAGATCCCAGTTTACACAGTCTGATAAAATCAGCAGTGGTCTGCTTTTCCATTGCAGATTCCAGCTCCCCTTTTCTGCCTCAAGTTAAAACTAGGTGCATCTTACCCCTTCTTTTCTTGTTAAATCAAGAGAAAATTATGTTTGGCAGCATTCAAGTATCTGTTGCCACTGTCGTAATAGTATGGAAGGGAACATGAACTAAGCAGAAAAATAGATTATTATATTAATATGCCACTGAAAAAGTGAGCAGTTGTGTAACCAAATTCAAGACCATCAGGTAATGCTGTGGAAGTCTCAGACTTCAAGTGTAGGACAGAGTTGTGTTTCACTCCAGGTTATGTTTCACTGCTATTCCTGTGTTGCCTGAAGGACCATGACTCTTCACTACCATCTAGAATTGCTCCTGTGATTTAACAAAACATGGCTCTTGTTCCTTTATTATTCAGAAACTCCTTGTCTTGATGGCATGTGCCTTATCAGTTGTTACAGATTAGCTGGCCTGCCCTTTGATATGATAGACTTCCACCCAATTTGACATAGCTCAGTGATTACCTCAAACTCTTACCTGTTTCACAGGCTTTAACTTGATTAGATTGAATTTCAATAATTTTTTCCATGCGATAAAGATTGTCTTGAATGTGTCCCTTGTCATAGTTCTTTTATCAAAGTGTAGTTCTGCTGTATGCTGTTAGGTTTAATCATGTTTAAAGTGTGGATATACCAAATATGAGGTTTTGGGAGTTGGCTTTAGAGCACTGTTCTCTCAGTGTCCCAGGCTTTGATGGAAGGTTAAATAAAGGTTTCATACACTTAGGCATCATCATACAAGAAGTTATCTACGAGTGCCTATGCATTTATTGCATGCATATATTCCACGCTATCATGGTCAGAAATTAATACACTCAACCTTGGCTGAAATACTGCATAGTCAGATACATTTCCTGTAAATGGCTTTTGGGCTGCTTATGCAGTTTGCATATAGGTGATTTTGTGGAGCACAGACTTGACTTGTCCTGTGATGCTGCACATAGCAAGGTTTGTCTGACCTGCTTCCTGAAGGAGTCAGTCTGACTTAAACATTTGTGCTATAAGTCTAATTTAGCATGTTTTGAAGTTTGAGTTGCCTTGATGCATTTCTAAATTATTGTGTGTAAATGTAAGCAGGATTGTACAAGGTGTTTTCTGCTATCCCTGAATGTGTCTCTGTCAGAAAGGGTTCTTCTTTCTAGAAGTTTAGCTTGTGTCTAACATTGGTAAGCTGCAGCTTTTCTTATTTAAAATGTTTGATGGAAGAATAACAATACAGAGCCTCGGTGTAAGACCTTGTCTCTTTGCTGTTGGTATTTTTTTCCCCATCTCAGTAGCTACTGCTTAACTATTTACCTATGAATGATTGTAACATCTGTATAAAATTAAAATTTGACAGGTACTACTAGGAGTAAGTTGAAGCCTTCTGAGACCAAGAGAGGACTCAAATATTAATTTTCATTTTAACATGCAGGGAAACAGTAAAGGGACTGTGTAAAATTAGAGGACATGCACTATCTCCCAGCATGCTCTACTTTTAACTCTGGAAAGCATCCAGGCCACAGATGAAGGAGCTGATTTCTTGAAGGGTCAAAAGGATACACAGAGGGCAACATTCAAAGGTGTCTCAAGACACACCTTTCCCGCTCCTGTTGTCAGCAGGAGGATGTGCCAGAAGCTTCCTGCCTGTCAGTTCAGGGGCAGTGTAAGTGGCTGGAGGAGAATGTGCAGATGTCTGCCAGCATTGTCCCCTGGGCAGACAATGCCCGTCCCTGTGCTGCTTCTGCGGCATCACTGGTGATGTTCACGCCCTTGCAGACAGAAATGTCTGTGTGGGCTGCAAGACTTGGAAGGAAAAATGAGTGTCTGGCAGGATGTAGAGAGGTACCCCTTTTAGGAAGGGAGGGGATGTTTCGTTCATGATTGAGTGGTGTGAAGCCAAGTATTTCAAAGAGTATGGGGAAAGAGTTCAGGGGAAAACATACTGTTTTTTTTGAAAAGCAAAAGGCTCCCAGTACATACTTAGCTGTTCCTTACTCATACTAGATGAGTCACATCGATGCCAAACCCAAAGCCGCATCACCAGTGGTGACTCTGTGGATTAGATGTGTCACTTCTGAATAAGGAGTTCCTGAATACTGCTTGTTGTGTGGATTAGGTACCAGCTGAACCTGTAAAAGCATTAGGCAGGTTCTATGAATAGACTTTCCTTTAGAACGTGATAAAGCTTGTTTCAGGTGATCAGGAATGTCACTGCTCATGTTCTGTAACCTGTCATGTCCTCAAAGCCATCAGCAAATGTAGTCACATTACTTGTAAATTGTACTTTTTAGTCTGCTGTGGCAAAAATAACAGCAAGCATTGCAAGGTAAGGAGAGATGAGTTTGAAGATGGTTTTAAAATCCGAATACTCTGGTTGCTGGCTTGCACTGGAATGCTGCATCTTAACCATTTTCCTTGTTAATTCAGATAAGCAGTGCTACCAAAGTGACCAATATTGGCAATGATGAAGAGAGATTGTGATCAGAGCCCCACAGTCCTATTTAGCTTGGGTGCTATGCTGGAACCAGACTCCTGGAAAGAGGCAAATGTGGGTGTGAGACAGAAAAAAGGGCAGTGATAAAATCAGGAGGTAGTAATAGTGAGACTGGTCCAAGGAAACGCAGGATACAGTTGTCCTGACCTCACTGTCCACAGATACTGTCCTCTTGAGTAAAAAATCTCCTTTTTACCCCCAGGTACAGGCTGTTACCCTCTTGTTCTCTATCCCCAGCCCTGCATTCTCCAAGACTCACTTTTCTGAATGGTAAGACTGTAACAGTGTTGTTCTTCCTTCAGGCTACGACTTCTGCCAGGTCCTCCAATGGTTTGCTGAGAGGGTTGACCGAATCATCCTCCTTTTTGATGCCCATAAGCTGGATATATCTGATGAGTTTTCAGAGGCCATTAAGTCATTCCGGGGCCAGGACGACAAGATTCGAGTGGTGCTTAATAAGGCTGACCAAGTGGACACACAGCAGCTGATGAGGGTCTACGGGGCACTCATGTGGTCCCTGGGGAAGGTGATCGACACTCCCGAGGTCCTGCGGGTCTACATTGGCTCCTTCTGGGCCCATCCTCTCCGGAACACGGACAACCGGAGACTCTTTGAAGCCGAGGCACAGGATCTTTTCAGGGATATCCAGAGTCTCCCGCAGAAGGCTGCTGTGAGGAAGCTCAATGATCTCATTAAAAGGGCAAGACTTGCAAAGGTAAGAAAAGAGAAGAAAACAAAATGGAATGCGCAGTCTCTGCTGCTCTCACTGTGTCCTTTCTCAACCTTCCCCATTTTTCTCTTGCTATAAAATGTGTCTTTTTAGCACAGTTTTTAATCTTGGATTGAATTGTCACTTTTTCAAGGAAAAGATAGTCACTTGAGGAGAAAGCTATTGGTAGAAGACAGGAGCTCTGATTTCATGTGCAGTTATCAAACCAAATGCATTTTCCTTGGAACAAATTTTAATGTGAACTACTAATCAAAAATGAAGAGGACTTGCAAATCTGTCAGTATATGAATAGTTGTTTGGGGATGTGTGCCCCTTCCTGTGTTGGCTTATTTAAATTTCTGAATATGAAGATAGACTTTCATGGGTTTTTTGGTGGGGTTATTTTTTGGGGGGAGGGGAGGGGGGTGTGGTTTGTGGCCTGAGCTTTAGGGCACCCTGTAGAAGTTGCTTCTTTGAAAATTCCATTTAAAATCACAATGATGTTGTGTTAAAAGTTGTTCTGATCCCAGAGCAACCTCAGATCCAGTCAGTTTTGTAAATGTTGGCAGCATTTTCCTTTCATTTGTTACAATCATTGTGGTATTGAAGGAGTGTCAGTTGAGTAATTTTTAGATATTTCTATGAAATGTAAAATAAAAATTGATAAAGGTAAACACACTACACAGTGGTCTTAAGGATATGTTAGACAGTCACAGAAGGGGAATAAACAGTTTATCTGCAGGAAAGCAGCAATGTAATCCAGTGCCATTTTTCTGGCTTCCAAACTGCTCTCGAAGTATTGACAGTCAAAAATCGCTTTTTACAGCATTGAGTGTGGAGTTTCTTTTACCCTATTTCTGTGCTACCTTCTTCTTAATGTTTTCTAAAGCATTTACAGTAAATTGAAACAAAAGCAAGCTCTTAACATGCTGTCAGATTGGGCATTAGGCTTTTTTCTTTTTTTTCCCCCCTGAGTCCTGTGACTCACTATCCCATTTTAAGATGGGGACTGTTCTTATCTACAAGAAACACATGTGCATACTGACAGACCTTTAGCCACTTAGAATACACATGTAAAACTGTTAGTGCTTATGAATTACAAACATACTTTTCTGGGTTTGAGATAAATATTATTTTAGGCATAAGATCCATAAAATTACTTGCAATTGTTTATAAATGCTCTTAACAATACCCTTACTGAATCCATTTTGTAACTCTGGAGAAATACTTCTATCTATATACTTAAAAAATTTCATGGGTTTATGCTTCATGTTGGAGTTTTTTTCTCCTCTACAGAAATGTAAATTTATTTGCCATTAAAATGCATACACTCTTTTTAGATATAAGGAAGTGTGGTATGAAATTTGTGAACTTAAGATGTGCACATAAAAACTGGCAACATCATTTTTCTTCTAAAAGCAATTATTTTTTTTCCTGTTTCCTCCTTAACAAGTAAGGAAATGAATGGGCAATTGCCATGTGCAGATTGTATAAGGTTTGTGTAGAATGCTATATATATTCTGTCATGGTTTGGTAGGTATTAAGTATTATACTTACACAACACTGAAGCAATCACTTCTTTTACTGATGCTTTTTAATGGTAGTTTGTCTTCCCCTAGTCTTCAAATTTCACCTGTTTATTGCTCAGCTGTTTGATAGACATACCTAATTTTTAATTTTTTTTTCTGTATGTGTGAAAATTGTAAGCAACTACCATTTTGTGGACAGCTGCATTCTTTTTAAATGAACAAGGACCTCAGTTCTGTCAAGACATCCTGTTGTGGAGGCCCTTTGGCTGCTGTGGTCCTGCCAGGTCAGAGCTGAGGACAGCATTACTTGTAAAAGAAGGCTCTGCCCTGGTGCCTTCCCTCTTGTGTGCAAAATGAGTATCAATATCCACACAATGAGCTGGATAGGTGAACTCACCTCAGTTAGGAAGTGCAACCAGTGTTTCTGTTCTGGACCTGATCACTTGTTCTGAGGCCAAGCAGATCTTTTTGGTGGGGAAAGGTGGTGGGAGAGTGGCAAAGGGGAAGAGATTAATGGTTCAGAGTAAAGGCATAAGGAAGGTGGGCAGGATGGATATTTTGATGGCAATGCAAGAATCAATGTGTTTAAAGACACATCCTAAATTAATGTCTTTCCTTATAAGCTGGAAAGGCTCTACTTCTCTCCCTAGGGCTTCACAAGGCATCCCTGGCATGCTGCTCCTATTGGAACTGGCTGCTCTGTCGTCTGCATAGGTGGCTGCATAAATACAGACTGTAGGTTCCACTTTTCTGTCAGTAAATAGGTAGGAATGCAATAGCACTTCAAATAGATAGCCCTGCCACTTAGCATACTTGGATTACTGGATGAATTACCCCATTGATTCCCACAATGACTGGTGAGGCAAATGAGTTACAAATCATAGAGATGCACCAGTATGGCTGGAGCTCTGTGTATAGTGTCAGGACGTGGGGTTTGGGGTCTTGCCTTTTCTCTTGCTATTGGTACTCATAGAATGCTGTACCAGGCTTCTCCTTAAAACAGCAAGTGTGCATCTGTATTTCTTTGAAATGTGTTTCCTCTCTCTCTGCCCCTCAAAGGAATGCTGAAAGCAGCAAAAGCTAATAATAACTGATAGCTAACTGTTCATGTAAACACGAAGTTCCAGAAACAGTAGTTGATAATATCTTTCCTTTGGGAAACATATTTCTGTTTCTTTTTATGACCTAGGTGAGAAACACTACTGCTGAGTGTCAGTAAACAGTAGTTTTGATTTCACTTTTGCTTCTTTTTAGGTTCATGCTTATATCATCAGCTATCTGAAAAAAGAGATGCCCTCTGTATTCGGAAAGGAGAATAAGAAGAAGGAACTGATCAACAAGTTACCAGAGATCTACATCCAGCTGCAAAGGGAATACCATATCTCAGCAGGGGACTTCCCTGAAGTCAAGAAAATGCAGGTGAGATGGTAGATTATCATTCCACTGAGATATCTCTTAACTTTTTAGCAGGATTGCCAAATAGGAAAAGTTAGAGCAGGGTATCTCAGCATTACAGCTTAGGGTGTTCGGCAGTAGAGCAGTTGAAATGACGGTCATTTGACTGACATGACGTTAGAGTGACTTGGAAGTGGTACAGACCAGAAAAGAATGGTAACTTGCTTTGTGTGCATTCACTGATACTACATAAAGACTATGAATAAATAAATAAAGGACTACATAAAGACTATGAAAATAAGGAATAAAGAATCTGACCTTCTGTCCTTTTAGTCAGTACTTGGTCTCTCCTGGCAGAAAGTACCAAAGGCTTTGTGCAAATAAAATGGCAGTGAACGCTCACAGGTTAAGGGGCTTCTTTTGAATCCTAAATGTGGTTATATTTATCAGTATTGTAATGTTATCAAATATTTGTGTAGGTGAAAATATCCTTAGTCATAAGTTCATTTTTACTCTACAGTGTTCCTGTTTTTACTGGTACTGTTTCCCAGTAATAAAGTCAATGTATTACTCAAAAAGTCCAGCTTAAAACCTCTTGCTTCTGAAAATAGTCTTTGGCTTTTTTCCTGTCCTGTTAAGATTGTATTCTATGAAGGAGAGAGAGAGAGAAGTTTATCCTCACAAATAATTTTTAAATATCTTTTTTCTCTTCCTCTTTTGGACTTTCTGCAGTCTTTCAACCAACTTTCTGTTACTTTCTTGCCTATTTATTTCTATTCTCTGATTTAAGTTGTTTAGAAAATATCCTAGGGAAAAACAACAAATGTTGTGTTAGCAGTGATTTCAAGCATCAGTGGCAATTTTTGTATCTCAAATCATAGGCTTCATAAATGGCCTTTGAATTAGAAGATAATTTAGCTTGAAAGCTGAAGAACAAGAGATCAGGAGCCTGCAGTTTGCTCTGACCATGGACTAGTCATGAGTGTGAGGATGTTTTCCAGATGTATCATTCTGATAGTACATGTGGTACACTTGCACAGCTATCATCAGGAGTGATGATTAGCTGATTATCTGTAGGAAGGCACAAGTTTCTTTTATGAACTAAAATATTTAACCTGGGAATCAAGTATTGGCATGAGATGGCAAATCACAGAGGAAGCACAAGATGTATTTTAGCTAAGTCTTCACAGGCAGGATTGTTGGAAGGGTTTCATGAGTTAGGCTTTGAAAGGGGATTTTGTGGCAAATGTTGACTCTTTCTTCCCTGGCTGCTTTTGTTTGTGGTGCAGAATGAGAGATCTGAATATTGAAACAAAATTTGAATGAAACTCTTTCAAACTTACAGTACATATCAGTTAAGCCTCAGCAGCAGATGGCAGCAAATATGTACAGGAGATCAGTCACTTCTGAAATGAGGAGCAAAATTGTGTGAAAACAAAATTGTGCCAAAATTGGTAGTAAGTTAATCTTTGCTTCCTGAGATTTATTGCACTACATAAATTTATTCTGATCAGGTGCTGTAAATCAGGTGATTGTGTATAAATGTCACCTGAACAGAGTTGTTGGTTGACTGTTTTTACCTCGTGCTCCAGGTTTCTTGGGTTCATGTCATGATCATTTTGATATGTATAGGAGCAGCTCTTTGAGGTGATAAATGGGCTTTGTTAAAGCAATTTAACATCATTTTACAGAAGGTGGGAGGTGGTGGTGATGTTTTTAACCTTTTCCACTGTAACTTTCTGTTCCTGGCAAGCATTTTGCATGTAGAAAAAAATTAATAATTGCCTAAAGCATTTTTAATTTTCCAATGCTGTGGTGTAAAACATGCTTGGGCTTGTGTTGGAATAGTACATATAACCTAGGTAAACATCTCACTGGTGTTAGGATGAAAACTCCGCAAATTCTGCAGGGACCATCTGACTTCATGAATTCTGGCAGCACTGCTATAAAACACTGCTGCTGTTATCTCAACTCAGCTTTTCTTTATTGGTAAAGGACACTTCTTCCTGACCTAACCACAACCAAGAAGTTTAATCTATAAAATCATATCAGTCCTGCAAAAATTTGATTTTATTTTTAACTCTAAACACTTGCATAAGTGCTGGCACGACTGAAGACTTACTTGCACACATTCTTTGATGTTTGGGAAAAAATCATCAAATGGAAAGTTGCTGGGTAATATTCATCAACTGCTGTGGTTTTATCCACTACACTTTGAAAATTGTATTGTAAATGTAATTTAATAAATAAACTCATACGCTGTTGCAGAATTGTCTTAGTGTGTTTGATCAAATATATTGGTTGTATGGTACATGTGTGTTGTTTCTCTTTCAAGAGAAGTTTCAACTATAGAAACAACTTTAATGGATACTTATTTTAATTGAATTATTACTTGATTATTTTAATTTGAAGCCCATTCTTTAAACTTTTCAATGTACTGGAATAGTTTTTAACTACTGTCACTGTATCATTCACAGGAGCAGCTGGAGAATTGTGATTTCACTAAATTTCATTCTTTGAAACCAAAGCTAATTGAAACTGTGGATAACATGCTGGCCAACAAAATTGCCTCCCTGATGAATCTAATCAGGCAGGAAGAGAGCAACATGCCCACAGAGATGGTACATGGTGGAGCATTTGATGGCACCATGGCAGGACCTTTTGGCCATGGATATGGGGAAGGCGCTAAGGAAGGAGCTGATGAAGAGGAATGGGTTGTTGCCAAAGATAAGCCTGCTTACGATGAGATTTTCTACACTCTGTCACCAATCAATGGCAAAATATCTGGGATTAGTGCAAAGAAGGAGATGGTGACTTCTAAACTACCCAACAGCGTCTTGGGGAAGATCTGGAAACTTGCAGACTGTGATGGCGATGGGATGTTGGATGATGAAGAGTTTGCATTAGCAAAACATCTCATCAAGATTAAACTGGATGGATATGAACTGCCTGGCACGCTACCTTCCCACCTGGTGCCACCATCTCACAGGAAACCTTTCCAGACAGCAGAATGAACAATACAAGGAGAAGAATGAGGATTTTGAAACTCCCACAGGAAATGTGTTGAAAATACCAAAATTTGAAGTTAAGCTTAGATCCTTAAACCTCACAGCACATTTCATGCAAGCTACTGAAGTTATAAGCATGGCAGCAGGGAAACATTCATGTCACTGTCCCTGCTGACCTTCACTCAGACATGCTTATCACAAGTGCCTTACAATAGCTCTGTCATAAGGTGAAAATGTTTTTGTAGTCCTGTGTTCATGTCTCGCTGCCTTTACAAGCCTAAAGCAGAAAAGACATAAAAGACATAAAAGTTGCTGACCTTCACCAAACCTCAATACTTATCAACCCTAAGTGTCTCCAAACTATGCTAAATAGCGCACTGAAGCTCAAAATGTTGAATTCACCTGCGTATGCAAGGAATATTTAGATGTTAAAAATGTACTTAAGCTATTGAGTGAATGTCAGCATCTCTATAGTCTAAGAAAAGGCTGATATAAAAGAAAATTATTTTCTTTCTTTTTATTGTTTAATTGGAGTTAGAAAAAGATTGAAGAATGATGAGGAGAGTCTTGTAAGTGCTCAGAATATGAGCAAACTTGTTTTAAAACTTTAGATTCTATCTAGAACTGCAAAATACTAAAATTTTTTTGATCTGTCATTGTGTCTTATCTGAAGAACAGCTTCTTCAGTTTTACACAGCACTATATATTCAGTATTATCATTAGAAGAACTGAGATCTCCTTTGTTCCTTGGATTTATAGTTTTCTTTGCAGTTTAAGCCTAGCTTCTCTGCAGACAATGAATTTCTGAATGGTTCAAAGTGACAGCAGAATGGTTTCTTAAGCTAAAAAAAAACGTTTGCATTGAAATTAAGCCTCACTTCTGTTCAGAAAAGGTGTATTGCTCAAATTCAACTTCTTCAAAGCACATCACATTGTCTCGGGATATTTTCATTGGTATTTAATTTCTATTTACAGCTAATTATACAGTTATGTCTGTGTATTTTTTAATATATAATATATTTAAGAGAAGTTTTTAACTCTTTTGCCAACATGTAGCTGACAACCACAAAAGAGAGATTCAGTTCTCATGGTGGCAGATTTGAAGGATGGGGAGGCTAACTGTTACATTGACTGTAATAAATTATAGACTCATTCCTCCAAATACTGCTCCTTTATTGAAAACAATCCATGAAGGGAATGGATGCTTAATAAACATTTATTTTCCAACAACACACAATCAAAGTTGAACATACTGTCTGCTTACAACTGATTTTTATCAGTACCTTAAAAGAAGGCAAGTCTTTGGCCCTGTGAACTTGACTCTTTCAGGGAGGGCCAGTTCTTTCCCAAAATCAAATTTGGCAGTCAGTTCTGATCTATGTGTATGAGCAGGAATTGACTTGTATTCCATTTGTAATAGGAAAGACCCTACACATCAAAGGTACTGTACTTTTGAGCACTTTTTTGTTAAGTCTCAGTAAGTGGCAGCAGTAATGCCTTCTGAAACAAAGCAAGCCAAAAAGTGTTTTAACATCCTTGCAATAGGGGTGGGAAGGGAAATAATTTGGATATTGTCTCCCAGTTAAGGTTTTAGTCACACTTCCATGTTCAGTTTTGTGGGTGATCTAAGAAAAGCCTCAACTTCTTTTTTCAAATCATATGTTTGTAGGTTGTCAGGTTTAATACTTCACATCTTTCTGGACCTCTCATCTTTCTGCATCTGTTCTATTCTGAGGTGCAGTTTCCATGAACTTTGTCAGGGCTCTTCCATGGGAAAACGATGCTATTTTAAGTAATGGCAGAACACCACTTTTACCTTGCCAGGTTTCTGGGCCTGTATCAAGGATGGCCTGGCATAGTTGAATTGTTCTGAGAACTTGATTTTTTACTTTTTTTTTTTAATTCTTAGGTGTTTTTCCTATCATTCAAAGCATACCAACTTTTCCTGTTAGACCTAAATTAGGAGCCAAATTAACCTTAGTGTATCTCTGTGCACTTTAGTAGAGCTTTGATGCTGAGTCTGTGTGACTGTACATCTGCAGAGTAACTATTTTCTATGTAATTTATTTTTGATTGAACAAAAAGTAGTCTATAGACATTGCAGGTGTTAAGAAAAAGGCTGCAGAAGTAGTAACGTGTGTTTGTTTGCGGGTAGTGTCTGCAGTCAGTACCACTTTATACACTACTGACCACCTTAGTACTAGTGAGTAGCTTAATCAGGAAAGCCACCAGGAGAAAGAATGCAAGCTTGTGTATTGTGACTATTGTAGTGTAGGCAAAACTGAGAGGATCTGGGAAGCTGCTGATTTTCTGACTCTGCCTTACCTCGCTTTGCAGCAGTACAGGGCTGCAGCAGTGAACTCCTGCTTGAGTTCCCACCACATGTAGCTTCCAGGGGTGATGCTCCAGACATATTGGAGCCATGTGATCCCATGCCATTAGAAATATCCTCCTTCAATGAGAAGAGCAGGATAGTTTCAGTGGTTTTATTTTCTTTTTCTAGTTTTGTTGGTAGTAAAATGGAGAGCACAGCCTTTTCCTCAGTCTCTGTGAGTGTGCTAGCTTGGTCTTAAGGCAGACAAATTGAAATACATCCTTTTGTTAAGCTAAAATATTTTGCCTAGGTGGGATTGTAGT
The DNA here is from genome assembly GCA_013400575.1 of Peucedramus taeniatus. Classification (NCBI taxonomy): domain Eukaryota; kingdom Metazoa; phylum Chordata; class Aves; order Passeriformes; family Fringillidae; genus Peucedramus; species Peucedramus taeniatus. Next base: position 461,544 of record WBNO01021835.1, read on the forward strand.
ATTTTGCTTTGTGTTCCTGTAGGATTTGGAAGATGAATGCATGAAGCATGTATAGGAGTAGAAGTGGATTTTCTCTGGCTGTCTGGAGAAATAGAAGTGTTTCATGGTTGGCATCCACAGCTACATAAATCTATTTCTAGGTATGTGGTTCAGTGAACTAGCAACACACTTAGATGATAGGAATAAAATACATTTCATGTGAACTTTAAACAGCAGTTTCTTGCACAACTAAACTGATGGAGTAGGTTGCTGTTGCTCAGGGGAGGGGTTCTCTTCTCACTGTGGCCTCACAGGTCCATGGGCCTCCCCCATTTGCCTTGCTGGCTGTCTGCAAGCCCGTTCAGTTAAACCAGCCACACACAAGTGTTTGGATAATGTTCTGTGGAGTTAGTGAATCCGTGTTAGTGAGCAGGAGTCCCTTCTCTCAGGATAGTATGCTCTATGTAGTTATTTGTAACAGCAGAATGAGGTAATCTTTGGTGTTCAGTTTGTTACTGATGTCTGCTGAAGAAAGGTGAAGATGTTGAGTTGGTTGAACTTTTTATGCCTAGGATTTTAATAACATTTTCTGCAAGATCATCCAAAGCTGTCTGTAATTCATCCTGTGAAATCTGTGCCCACTGATGTACCTACTGTCTTAAACTAAAGTAGAAACTGCTGCTTTTACCTTTTCTCCAACTATTCCACAACACAGTTTTAATTTGCAACCCTAGTTCTGTTCCTTCAGAAATTAGAAGTTTTTGTTGTAGATTGGAAGAGAAAATGTGGGGCTGTGGTTCATAACCACAATGCAAGACACTGAGAGACTTAAAAGCTGTAACAGCTTGAAATTGGAGAGTTTACAAAAATTTTTAATTCAGGGTGAGGTCCCATTTGTTAATTTGGTGTGGTGTGGATTTGTGTGGAACCTGGTCTCAAAGCAGCAGGTATGTGGTCCCTGGCTTTCAATATTTTTTATTGCCAGCACTTGAAATGCACCCTCTTTTTCTTTCCATCACTTTCTTCCCTTCACAATGTGCACTCTTTTTAGTAGCTCTTTAAATTGTTGGATCTCAAGCAGAGTTTGAGGTATAAGGTTTGATGGATATGGGTAACTTAGCACTGAGGAATGATCATGAACTTCATTTTCTATTTCATGTGCTCACCTTTTCTAATATTTTTGTTAAGCACTGTTTTCACTTAAAAGGCACTCTGATTTTTGAGGAAAGGCTTGATCTGTGCAGTGTGCTTCAGTTTGTCCAACTAGGCAAACAAAGTTGTAAGTTCATTATTGTTGCACTTTTATTACACAGTAAATTCTTTGCAGATACTGTAATATATTTTAATATGCTTTGTAATCATTTTTAGAAAGCGGTGATAAAAATTGCTGATTTAATAAACTAATATTGAACTACATGAGATTCTGGTTATGTTTCTTTCTGGAAGATAATCTTTCAGTGACTCGTATTTTGTAATCCTGCTACTTAAGGCTCATAGGCAGAGTAGCTATTTGGCAAGCTGCTAATTTTCCCACCTCAGTTTATAATAGGTTCTGGCTATTTCTTTTCTGTGCCCTTGAACTTGTTGCTGAAATTACTGCTTGTGCCAAGGCTTGGTTCCAAAATTAAATTTATCTGTAAAGAATTAAAAAAACACAAACCTCCAGCACCACTCTGTAATTGGCATCTTATAGCAGAATGTAATTTTGGAGCTTTCTAATGTCTAAATGTGGAAGTTCTGTAAAGTCCACGTGTGGAGCATAAATCTAACACTTGTGTGGACTGAAAGTTTGAAACTTGATCTGAGAGGTGGTACTTTTAACTTCAGTGGGGGTACTAACCTTGAAAAGTAAGAGTAGATTGAATAGCAGCTTAGTAAAAAGCACCTTGATGTGTTTGTCCCAAAAGATCCAAAGACATCTTCTACACCATGCTTCCTACTACTCGAGAATAACCAATGGTATTAATAGAACATTCATTGTAACATTGTGCTGATATTAATCCACGGCCCCTTCTTTCTCCTCTATGCACACATCTTGCTTGAGGCTTTTCCAAAGATGCATCAGGATGCTACAGTTTAGCCATTGCTCCTACTGTGGTCAGATTTCAGCTGCTGTATAGTTCATCTGTAGCAGCATTGGTGCCATGTGTCACATGAAAGCAAGTGTTTCACATGCAAACAACATGTGGGTTCCTGGAGGCTCTGTAGAGCTTGAGCTGCAGCAACTTGCTGGAACTGCTCCTTACAAAAGTAAAAAAAAAAATCTGAAGAAGAGGAGGTTTTAGAGGTGTTTGGAGGTGGGCGGGGTTGCTCTTTGGGGTTTTTTAAATAATAATAATAGTTATTTTTTAATAAAATTTTATTTTACATGCCCCGCATATAAGACATTTCAGACTTTAGAAAATTTACAGCACACTTCAGTTCTCTCTAATCCACAATTCGTATTTGGATAACAGGAAAAGTAGACAAGTGTCCATGCTACCAGTTTGTAAGTTTTGCAGTAATTGTTGCTTCTAATATTTGGCACTATTAAACTGTGAAACATTTGGGGGGGCAGTACTAACCTTGAAAAATAAGAATACTGGAGTGCCACTTAGTTTCTCCAAACCTTATTTGCTCCCATGTCTGGTGCATTTGTAAGGCCTTTGGAGCAGACACTGCTCTGGGTTTCTCTGATCTTGCCATGCTGCAAGTACTAACTGTGGGTATAAAGGACCTTTTGAAAACTTGGCCCTGCCTGCCTGACTTGGGTAGGAAAACACAGGAGAAAAGGTTGGCTGCCTTGCCCTGCTCAGACAGGTGAACAAATGCATCTGCTGAAAGTGCCTTCCTTAGCTCAGGGATCACAGCAATGAGCTGGAAATAAATATCCATACCAAATAAATACCTGTTGTGATCAAAACACAGTCAGGAAGATGAGGTGGTTTTTCACCAGTATGTTCAGAAGTCCTGAATCTATGCAGCTTTTCTGACCTGAGGGAAAAATATGGATGGAAACCATGGTTTTGAGGCAGACTCCTTTCCCTTTTCCCATTGGAGGACCTCATGCTAGCACAGATTTGTAACTGCTCATAGACTGTGGACTCAGTTTCTGGTCCAGTGAATACTGGAAGCTCACTAATGCCACATCTAACCTGTTTTCCCACCTATTCTTTTCTCTGAGATGGAGCTTGTCCATCTTCTTTCCAAAGTCTTGCTAGCTCAGCAACCCATATTCCACTTCAGTCTGGAGCTCTGAAGATTACATTGTTGTGGAAATAGCTCATGAATGGCATGTATCTCTCACCATGTGCTGTATTTCAGATATACTATAAGATTTGTATGTTCATAATTTTTCAATTTTTTAAACGAGGAACTGCTGAAACATGCTGCTTATGCTTGGTGATTCTCTTTTCAGATAATTCTGTGGGGTTTTTTTCTCAAAATGCATTATTTTGTCTAGTCTGAAAGTAAGAAATAAACAAACAATGTAAGTATAACCAGTAAGCTCAGGGCTTGGCAATTTTTGCCTACAATGGAGAGTAATTGCCATTTTTATTCATGCTGTATTACCGTGTCCTAGCTCGCATCTGCTAAAATTCACACCTTTAATGTTAACTGTTTGTTTATACATTTTTGTTAAAGGTTTATACAGTGTTTTTGCCAATGACCTTCAACCATTCCACTTGACTGGACACCTTCACAAGGAAACTGGGATGGCTGGGTTGGTTTGCAGTCAGTAGTCTGCTGGTCAGGGCAATGGGGACCAAAACCTAAGAGCACACCATGGTGTGCACTGTCCTGGGGGTAGGTGCAGTGCTCTGGCACTGAGGGTGCTGAGCCACTTCCACATGTGAATCCCACAGTTTTCTTTCATCAATAAATGGAGCTAAGTGCTTTATCAGTCTGATATACAAACAGCTCCCTAAAATACAGCTGTGAATAAAATGTTTCACTCTCATGCAACAGTCTTCATTAGTAGCAATGAAAAAAATGGAAATATCTGAATTAAATGATAAGAATATGCTAGTTAGATCTGGCATTGCCAACACGGTGATTTCTAAGGCTCAGTTTCAGTTTCATGTTCAAAATATTAAGGCTATTCTGTCACTTGAAACCTTTTATCTATGTTTGTATGAAATGGAAAGAGACTGAAAGTCCTTTGTCCCATGTGTTCATCTCAAAAAGCCTTTGAAGCTCTTATGTTAACTATTTGAGGTTCAGAAACAGAAGGGAAATTTCAAGATAATATAAACAGCTCCAAGGAGAAAATGTCTTTAACTCATGACTAAACAAGCAAACATATATTTTATGTTTCAAAAAGATGACTGAACTTCTTCATGCCAGGAAAAATAAATCCATCTGATTTTGCTTTAAGCTGTCCTCTTTTTCAAATGCAGTGAGGGGCTCCAGTTCCTTTGGATGATGTAATTCGACTGTTCTGCTTGAGTTCTGCTCCCTGTTGATGTCATGTCCCTGCTAGCCAACTATTCAAAGAGAAAAGCAACTTCTAGTTTAGACTAGAGCACGAGGAGGCTGAGGTTTATAACAACCCAGCATCTCAGGATGCCAGGTTAGATCCTCCCAGGCAGAACCCAGCTTTAAGAGAAGCTCATGTTACCGTGGACACCGCTGCCTGCAGGTGGGTGGCACCCCGGGGTGGCTGGTGACAGCGGGGCTGGCACAGCAGGTATGTAGGGGGCAGGGCAAGGGGGTGCCTGGGGTGGTGTGCTGTAATCCTTCGGGGAAAGAAGCTGACAGAAATACGTGGCTATTCTGGGACAGAAGTTCAGCTGAGAGGCCTGTGAAAGCAGGGAATCTCTGCAGACTGAGCTGGAGGTTGCCATGCTTCTCCTCAGCTGCTTTTGACTAACTCTTCCCAACTTTTCTTCAGCTCTAGTATTCCATTCCCAAATGAGTGAACAGCTTCTTGCAGTAACTGTTACTGTCTACTCCTCTCCAGTGTTCTCGATACCCAAAGTACAGTTCCTCTGTGCCGCAATGAGGTCTAAGAGTATGTGTAATGTGAGATTGTATGTAATGTAAGAGTATGTGTAATGTGTGGTTAGGAATGTGCTCAGATGTGGTTAGGAAATATTCTGGGATCATGGTTCAGCTCACCTGTGCCCACACTATGTTGATGAAACTGAGCATCAGCTGTTTGCTGGTGCTGGCAGAGGGAAAGGGCCACCTGTAGGCCCCAGACTGTTGGCCCCAGGCAGCAGGACAGATTCTGTGCTTGCTTGGCACACTGTGAGCTATTAGACTGTAGCCCCAGGAGGGGGCTGCCTTTACACCCCATGGAGTCAATGTCCAGATGTTTTGAGACTCTTACTTGGGGAAGTAACATGGCTGGAGACACTGGGGGGGATAAAGGGCCGGGCTGTCATGCACGTGTTTACATTTAACATGCTTATTTTCTTGGACATTTGGGGAACCCTCTCCTTAGCAGGGATCAGACAGGATTTTCTTATACCTTCAGAAAGGTGTGTATGCACAGCTGACCTAACGGAGGGTGACGGGTTGTGCCAAGCCTTTCACCCGAGCCCCGTGAATAGACTCGGCCCCGCAGGAGCGGGCATGCGAGCGCTCACACGGCTCTGAAATCGGAGCTGGCTTTGCTCAGGGGCAGCGCAGAGCGCGGCTGTGGCAGCTTGGTGCAATGAGGGGCTCGTTAAGTTACAGGACTCTCAGCTACAAATAGTGGGGATGCTTTAGCCCAGGAAGGCGTCTGCACCCAGCTCTGTGTGTGTGCGTTCCTCTCTGGCAGGCTCCTCCATCCCCGTGGGCAAAGGCGATGAGGAAGGGAAGCCAGTGCTGCTGCCTGGAGAGCGCAGCCTGTGCTGCCCTGGGAAAGCTCACGGTGATCAGCCCTCGCTTGACATCAGGGGTGGGAGTGGGAGCAGCAAACTCAGCGTCTGCACCCCTGTGACTGTCACTTCTATGCTTTTTATGGCAAGGGAATTAAACATTTCTTCCTGCATGTTATGAGAGGAGGACAACGATGACATTTAAGAAAAAGAATTCAAATAGAAATGTCATGTCCTTCTTTGATTTTCGTGGTGTTCCCAGGAGGGGAGCAGCAGAGGGGGATGGGCTGGGAACTGTGGAGTTTTGGGGACAGGCTGCTTGTGCATGAGGTCTGTTTGATCTCTATGGTCTCCGTTTTCCTCTTAAGCAGAACAAGACTGTGGGCAGATAAGGGTGGCAAGAAATCCTAACACATCTTACTGGTGGCTATTTTGTAGAGGGGGATCTGGCATCAGGATCCTTCCGGTTAGGAAACAAAGAAACACATCTGCCATCATGGAAAACCACTTCAGGCTGGAAACAAGGCAAGGGAAGGGTACTCTTTGGGCCCTTCTTCCTGAGGTCGGTGCAAAGGCTTTCCTTCTCTGCAAAGGCAGCAAGAGAGGGCCCATAATTAGCCTAGATGGGTGATTTTTTCCTGATCCCTCCAGGAAACTGCACGCAAATACTGTTGTGCCCTTCCTCTTTGTTAGGATAAAAATAACTGAGGAAATGGCTTTATTTATCACTGTCACATAAGTGTCCACCATTTAACTTTGAACTTTAGATAGATTTTCAGGAGTTAGTGAAATTTTATACCATAACTTTGATTGCCCTGTGTCATCATAAAAAGCAAAGACAGTGATTTGCACATTTAACTTTATAGATAATAATTAACTTGCAATAGGGATAAATACCTTTATCCAGGACCAATTCACCCACTGGTCCTCTGCCTTCTATTTGAAAGGAGCAAGGACATTTTCTCAACACACACAACCTAACCAACTTGTGCCAGATTTAAACCAACAGCTTACAGTATTAGTTGGCTATTCCAGATCACCTGTCCAGGAATTTGGAGGGAATATTTTGAGAAATACCTGTAATATAAATATTCAACTTATTTATTTTTAGCAGTTTTATGTGACATTATATATTATATTTCTCTAGTGTGCATATGAAGACACAGAATCTACTGATAAAATTTTATCTATGCTGAGTTTGGGTGGATTCCTAATTTCTTCTTATGTTTCCTCCTGCCCCTTTTGGAGGCTAGCTAAACTACACTTGCTAAAAGGGAAAACTGCTATTCCCTTATCTCATCTCTGAGCTTGATATCTTTCCTTACAGCCTCTGATTTCAGATGCCTGCCCATTTTCTAGTACTGATTCCCAGCAGCAACTCTCTGATTCCTGGTAACGATGCCAGGTAAATGTGTCCTGTGCACGTGTGACCTTGTAAAGGCCAGAAAGGACTCACTGCTATCTATATAAGTCACCAGAATTATTTTCCCTTTTGTTTTGAATGAGAAGTCCATGAATAGTAAACTTTGGAATCAGCTGGCACTGCCAACTTGACTCCAGTTACCCTGCCAGCAGCAGGTATCTGTGCACAAAAGCCTCCTCAAAGAAGTGCTGAGCAAATTCCTAACACTTCACAGTTTCACCTTCTCATTTGCTGTGTCCCAGTTTAGCCATCTGGCTATCACTCTGATCTTTGTACTCTCTGCTGTGCTTTCATTTCTTGAGTCCATTGTCAGGTTCAATTTTCCAGGTAAGAATTTCTTTAGAAGGGCAGAGCCTCCAGTTCAATTCTGCAAGATGCTCTTTACCAAAGCCTCAGAGCTATGTATGACTTTTCAACGGTTGATAGCAATTTCGGTGACTTTCATGTATTATTTTTGAGCATAAGAATTGTACAAGGCCAGTGACAACCTTTACTCATTGTGTCCTGATGGGTTAATTTCTTTCAGATCAGACGAGAGGTTCATAGGTAGATCATAAATACTCGGTCTCTGTTCCTGAAAGCAAAGGTCACTCTGCATTAAAGCAGTGAGGTGATTGTAGGAGTGGATCCAGTGGAAGTCATTCTTCAGAAAAATCAGCTGCTAAATGTCAGAAAGGACCTCCTTCAAAACTGAGTAAGTCAATTTTTTTTCATGTTCTTTGATCTTTTCTTTTCTTGTACCACTATGACTGGTTTTGGCTCCTAGCACTGTTTATGCATCCTGCAAATGCAGATAATCTATTGTAGACCTGTTTTTAGGTAACCATCTACCCATACAGGGAGCATTTCTAACTTGATGAAACAGATGAAACATGAGGCAACAGCTCAACAAATAATCTTCCTTTGTACCTAAATGAAACCAGTTCCATCGTTATTCAGGCTAACTACAGTGTTTGGATAGGAATTCTTAAAAAAAACCAAGAAGCCTGCAGATGTTCTGAGAAGCATTTGGCAAGCTCAGAAATGGCATTATGATATGGGTTATTACATGGTAGTGAGTTAATATCACCTCTCCAGCAGGGAAAGGCAATTCTTTGAATATCTGCTCTTCAAATGGAGAAAGTAGGCAGTGCTGAACTAGCCCACAAGATCATAATAAGATGTTGAGAGAATGTTCTCCATAATTCTATTTCAGATTTTACAAAATTCTTCCTTTCATTAGGCTTTCCTCTACAGTCATGACCCTTCCCTGTGTGGTTGCTGAACCACCAGGCTTCAATGCTGTCCCTGTTCTGAGGAAGTCAGGCTCCGAGGGTTAAGAGACATCTGCCCCAAAAAGAAATAACAAAAAATGCAGTAACAAATCATTGCTTCTGCACTTTCCACATCTCTTAATACTGTAAAATGGCAAGGGTTTTTTTAATACTAATCAGAGCATGGAAAACTATCAGGTAAGGGTTTTCCTATTTGCAATGGCTGATGTTCCTAGTTCCCTGTTGCTCTCTTCTCATGCAAGGACTTAGAAAGTTTTCTTTCTAAGTATTTTATGTTTTATGAATTAAGTGGGTACAAAGCCCATAACTGTTCAGAACTTTGCCTTTGCAAAACAAACATGGAATTTTGGGAAGTATGTCACACTGCTCCACACTCTCACAGTTTCTAACATATTTTAATTCTTCATTCTCTTCTCTCTTTGTGGTGGGTTGACAGCAGTAGACACCTCTCTCCTCTCCCATCACTACAACACGTTTCTTGGTTTCCCAGCCAGGCTGATATCCAGGTAATACTTATAATTATGGCAGTAGTTCAAGCTGATGATGTTTGGTCACTAAAGGTGTCTGTAGCCATAAATCATACACTGATTTTTTTTTTTTTTNTTTTTTTTTTTTTTTTTTTTAAGTTATTGTCTTTAAGTAAATCCTCTTCATAACAGCAAGGTCACTGCTGTTACAATTTACAATGTAAAACAAGTGTCTTCAAAAGAGCTATTCAGCTGAGCTGAAATCTGGTTTATTGTGTCACAGACTCTAAAGGCAACACTCCTCCCTTCTAATCTTTCTGAATATTCAGCTTGGGTGCTGTGAGGAATTACACCCCTGACTTTTCACTGGTATGGATGAGGTAGACAAGAGCAGGGAAGAGGAATAGTGCCTCCTGACACCAAGGCTAGGACCTTTTTCATGTGATTACGGACCTGTGTCACCATCCTTACTGTGTCAGATGTACAAAAACTGAACCCATGAGATGAAAGAAAAAAGTTGGTTTAAGCAGCCCTTTGGTTTCTGTTGGAAATACTGTGATCTGAAAGCCAAGGACAGAATCTCAGCCAGTCCTCAGAGAACACAACACACTTTTTCTTTTGGAAGTCATTTGCAAATTCTTCTTTTTGGCAGTGTCTAAGATCAGGTCTCTGTGAGGTGCTTTCAGCACACCCAAGGAAGTTATTGATGGCTTTCAGGTAGTGGTGATCCTCATGGGATCAAGGAGACTGGGTGGAGGCTGAGAGCAAGAAAATAAAGTTGCACAGATACATGTCACATTTTCATCCTGAAGCTAGAGATGTATTTTTAAAGGGTGAGATCAAGCAAGTTAAAAATAAAGTTGGTGAAATTAAAGAGCAAAGTGCAAGCAAAAGGAAATGAAGGTTTTACACTGGGTGTGGTATTGAATCTTGTACCTGTTGGTGCTGGGTTTCTCATATACACTGGGCATGTGACTGGTTTTTGTAGGTGGCCTGGCAGATCTCTTCAACTCTCAGCAGCCTACTGAGGTTTCTGGCTTCCTAGGTGACCATGGGCACTGAATATGAAAAAGATCATATCAAAAAGCTGCAGGAGCAGCGTATGTCCATGCAAAAGAAAACCTTCACCAACTGGATGAACAACGTCTTCTCCAGGAATAATGTAGGTAGCTCCTTCAATATGAAAATTTTTTTTCTGGGTTTTATTTTATTTTACCCACTGTATCCTTTTAATGTTATTTTTAATGTATTTTTTCTGAATGTTGTCACATGCAAGCAAGGAAGGATTTGACTAACCAGAGTGCTCCATCCTCTGTCTTTTACCTCACATCTGTCTTCTTCGTCCATGGTACCAGTCTTCTCTGAAATCAAGGTTCATTTTGTAAACTCTATAACCCCATCGTATTGTGATGTCCATTGTACATTGATGATCCTCTCAGAGGAAAATCCTTATTTACTTCTTTTTCCTGTAAGTAAATTATCTGCAGATGTCGGGGTTTCCCCAAATAATGCTCAATTCTTAATTGCCTGGCCAAAAATTCTGACTTTGTGCTTTGCCTGATCAGTTCGGTTCGAGTTGCTGCTCAAAGGCTCTCAAAAAGTAGCCTTAATTTGGGGAATTTCAGACATACTGCCATGCAAGTACAGACCAGTTTGTTTTCTGTAGCTCTCAGACTTCAAAAAGTCTTCAGAGCTAGTGTGCAGTCGATATGTGTGCAAGGTAACGCCAGCATATTCCAGTCTCCAGACTGACTGCAGATAAAGTTTCAGGCATGAATGATGTAGCTGAGGCACAGAAAGGAATGACGCCATCCAAAACAATTCTGTTTTTTAGAGTGTGCAGTAAATAGCAGTGAGAACGGATGTTGGGGACACCGAGCAGGACCAGGCCATTGGGTCCACTGTAGCTCATCATCATGTTTCCGTACCAGATGTGTTTTTTCAGTGTAACGTTTTTGTGTGATTTGTACAAAGGCAGCTGCAGAGCACAACAAACTTTCAAATTTATTTTTCATAACAGGAGTGAACAAATGCAAACCACATGCTTGTTTTGCCACCTGCAGAAAGTTAGGTTTTTATGGTGTAGGAAATTAGTTCTGTTAAGCTGTAGACGTATACTTTCTCATTTTAAAAATGCCTTCAAGTTCAAAGATAAAAATGCCAGTCTGAAGTTCCTGCAATGTACTTGTTCATGTATCATAAAAGTCTGGGAAGCAATGCCTGTGAGAGCTTTCCAAACCATATACGGTAGAGACAGCACAAAGCTTATCTGGGTCTTCCTGGCAGCTTAGTCCCAGCTTTCCAAGGCATACTTTGAGGTGATTGGATCAAACTACAGGACACTGCAGTGTTCTCAATTATACTGTTGACTTCTTCAAGTCTAGCACTGAGGAGGCTATTGGATTGAATTTGTTAAGCTGTCTAAGACTGGTATCTTTATGAGAAGAATGAGGCAACAAAGCTATTAAAAGAACAGCTGGGTGAGACATAAAGCAGATATATGAAGCCTGTCTTTTTACAAATTCAAATTGAAATATTCTTCATTTATGGAAGTGTCACAGAATATAACAGTTTTAACTTTTTTTTTATTATAGTACATTGTAGGTGGAATTTTAAGTTTTACTAAATATGCAAAAAGGAATAAAGCTGGCAACTAAACAGGGAGGTTTTTTAAGGAGATAATCAGTGGAGCAAGTTGTAAATCCTTGTGCCGTGCACAGTAGAGACTTAAAGACTCTCTAACTTGTTTTTTCCACTTTCAGTGCTTTTCTCTTTCTCTGGATAAATGATTTCTTAAGCTAATTAGTAACTGATCAGAAATTAGAACGTACATGACTATTGTCTGTCCCTTTCCCCTTTAACATGTAAATATTCCTCGAATTTAAAAAAGATAATAGCTTAACTTCTTTCTTTCTTTTTCTTTCT
>WBNO01021836.1:10938-33575 GCA_013400575.1 Peucedramus taeniatus
CCCCCCCCCGGGCTCACCCCTCCCGCGCCATCACCGCCGGGCCCCGCCCCCCGCACTCCCATTGGCCACTCCCTCTACGCGCCAACGCCTATCCGCGCTTCCCATTAGCTGTAGCGCGTGTCAATCATCGCCAGACCACAGAGACGGGGTGGGGTGGTCCTCCGAGAGTGCCGGAGCGTCGGTGGGAGGGGCTTATGAGAGATTTAGACCAATTCGAGTGTCGAGAGCTGGATTGACAACGAGATCAACCAAAAGAAAGATGGAAAGCGGGCGGCGCCGACCAATGGGAGCCTCGGCTTTGTCCTATATGAGCGCGCGCGGGGCCGCTGCTGCCGCCATTTTCGCCGCTGTCGCGCTCGCGCCTGCGATCCGCTGTTAAAGGGGCCGCGCCGCCTCTTTACCTTTTTTTATTCCGTTTTCCGAGCGCCTCCGCGCCGTCCGGGTGGACCCGAGCTCCCCCGTCAGACTCCGCCGCCGCCATGAGGGAGATCGTCCACATCCAGGCGGGCCAATGCGGCAACCAGATCGGCGCCAAGGTGAGCGCGGCGGGCCCCGCCTCCATCCCCCGCCGCCGCGGAGTTGCCCCTTTAAGAGCCCCCCCATCCCCCGCGCGCCAAGACAAAGGGAGACCCAAACCAAGGCGATTTTACCCCAAAATCGGCGCTTTTCAGCCACAGTAACACCTGTGAGGGAAAGGGGCGGTGCTGAATGGGGCGGGTTTGGGGTGAAAATGGGGAGATTTTGTCGCTAAATGAGGGTTTTCGGTGGCCGAAGGCGCCTCCCCCACACGCGGCCGCAAAATGGCGGCTGAGGGCGGCGGCCCCAGACCGCGGCAAATTCGCCTCAAAAACCGCCTTTTTTGGGGTGTTCTTAGAAAAAATAACACTATTTTTTTCCTAATTTAAATGCATATTTAAAAGATTTGGCCGTGAATAGTGTTTCTTGCCCCAAATCGAGGAGGTCTGGCTGAGGATGGGCGGGGAAGGCGCCAAAATGGCGGCGAAGAGCCCCGAAATTAAAGGATTTAACGCCAAAATCAATTTTTTCGAAATAATATATTCATAGTTAAATCTACAACTTAATTCATTTGGTCTTTTAAACATCTTACTTTAAATGATGCTTTTTCAGACTGAAATGGGTTGTTTTCACGCCATAATTTGGTATTTTCCTCCCTAAAATCCGCTATTTTCATGGCAAAACCATTTTTACCTCAAAAATGTTGATTTTTTGCCCCTAAATGAAGAGTTTTGACCCCCAAACGGGGCGTGGCGCCGGGAGGGGTCAGACCCGAGAATAGGAGGATTTAACCCAAAAAAAAGGCGGCTTAATACCCACAATAAAGGTTTTTATCTCCTGAATAAGAGGCGTGTTCCCATTTTTTGTTCCAAGATGGAATTTTTTTATCCACAAAATGAAAATTTTTGAAGTGCCTTTAAATTGTGGGATTTTATGACAAAAACAGTTCTTTTTATTCCTTAAATGTGGGGTTTGGGTCTTTAAACTGAAATATTTATTCCTAGAAGTAATGTTTTTCTTCCCTTGAATCAGCTTTTTTCACTGAAATGCCCTTTTTACGCCTAAAAATCGATAATTATTTTTTTTTTATGTACTTTAATTCTTAAAGTGTTAATGTTTTGGATATAAGTGATTTTTTTTAATATATATATTGATGTCTTTTTTACTGCTAAAATGCAGCTTTTTTGGCCCCAAAACCTTTTTTTTTCCCAGCCCCAAAATGGAGCTTCAGAGCTCCAGCTCAGCATCTTTGTTTTGCAAAACAACATTTTGGTCCAAAATCAAGATTTCTAGCCCCAGAACGTGGAGTTTGAGGAGAAAAAGAGATGGATTTATTTTCTGCAAGTAGAATTTGGGGTTAAAATCGGGATTTTCTGCAGCTCGGAGGGAGCTCCCAGCACCAAAATGGAGGTTTCGAGCCCCAAAATGGAGGGTCGGGGGAAGAATCGCAGCTTTGTGCTCCCAAATCCGGTTTTTTTAACCTTAAAATCATTGCTTTTTCTCCAAACTTAACGGGTTTTATTTCAGGTTTTTTTTTTTAGCATAAACTGATGATATTTGCTTGTTGAAACTATTGTTTTAGGCCTCAGAATTTGCAGTTCTTCACCCTGGAATGTCATTTTTGCAGCTTCAAAAAGCCCTTTTTCCCCTGATTACTCACTTCAGCTCCAAAACAGCCGCTTCTAACTCAATATTTTATCTTTTTTTTTCTTTAAGTGTCCTTTTTTGTCCCAAAATCACCCTTTTCAGCCCCAACCCCCTCTCTTTGTGTCTCCAGACCGCATTTCCTGCCCCCGAAATGAACATTTCCATTTTTTGCCCCACACCGAAATCTTTGTTGTCCAAAACACCACAAACTGAAATTTTTAACTCTAAAATGCCCCTTTTTTTTTTTTAGCTCTTGAAAAAGGTTTTGAACCAAATTGCGATTTTGAGACCCAAAAAAGGTTTTTTTACTCTCCAAAAAATATTGATATTTAACAGGTCGAATTTGCTCTCAAAAATGGTGTTTTAGCCCCAAACCCGCATTTTTTCACCCCAACATTCGCAATTTTCAGTCTTAAATATTTTTTCCCCACTACCCACATTCCTGTTACCAAACTCTCAGTTTCTGCCCCAAATTCAAGTTTTCACTCAAAAATTTTAGTTTTTAACCTACTGTTTCCCAGGGCTGCAAAATGTACATTTCTTTTTTTCCCAAAAATGCTGAGTATTCTGAATTTAGTCTTTTAAAGCCCATTTTCTTTCTTATTTGCCCAAAATCTCTGTTTTTACTCCAAATTAACTTTTTTGGAGCCGTTTCTTTCCTACATTTCCTAAAGCTGCACTGTTTTAACCCATTTGTCCCATCGGCCCCTAAGTTTCTATTTTTTAACTCATTTCTGGTCACAATCTCCTAAAATGCTGGATTTTAACCAATTCCTTTTCTCAGTTCTAAAATCAGCATTTTTAAGCCCATTTTCGTTTTTATTTTTTTACTTTCCATTGCTAGTTTTTAATCCCATTTTACCTTTCACATACAGAATTGGTATTTTTAAACCCCTTTTTTTTCTCAGACCCAAAATTGTGGTTTTTTTAAATACATTTCTCCCTTATAATCTAAAATCCACTGTTTTTATCTCAAAACACCTTTTCCTATTTCTTTTTAATTAACAATTTCAAAATTAGTAATTTTTTAGCCCAAACTAATATTTTAAGGCCATTTCTCTCTACATAGTCCCAAAATCCCCCTTTTTTTGTTGAATTCCTCATCTTTACCCCAAAGTCACCTTTTTTCACCTCATTTTCCCCCCAGGCTGCATCCCTCCCCCACAACATTCCGGGGCCCATTTCAACCCCAAACCCCCAACGTTGTGGAATCTCACCCTCAAATACAAAACTTGGAGTCCCCCGAGCCAAATTTGGGTGAAAAATCCTGATTTTGGGTCACAAAACCAGCTAATTTTGAGTGCAAAAAGCCGATTTTGGAGGGGTTGGTTTGAATTTTACCGATTTGCCGCCATTTTGCCGCGTTCCCGCCCTTTTGAGGGAGCGGGACCGCGCTGCCCTGGCCACGCCCCCTCCCTCACAAAGCTCCGCCCACTTCCCTCCCCCACGCCTCCAAACCACAAAACAATCCTAAAAATCACCTTTTTCCCCCAGAAAGGGTCATGGAGTGGCTATGGGTTGTAGCTGTAGTCTTTTAGGACCTGACCACACCCTAAGTTTATTTCAAAAGCCCCCAAAATCCCCATTATCCAGCCCAAAACAGGTCTTGGCTGTGGGGGAGTTATTGTGGATCCTCACTTTGCCACGCCCCCAAATTCCTTTAAATCCCTACATTCATCTTTTTTTATCCAAAAATGCTGCCTAGGGGAGGTGGGCATGGCCAGGTTTGCATCTTGTTATTCCTGTAAGGTCCCAAAAACCCCTTTTGGTTTCCAAAATCAATATCGAGCATCACAAAGTGGGTGTGGCCTGCCTCCCCCATCCATCCACAAGCTCCACTCCTCTAGCCCAGACCAAACCTCCAATTTCCTTTTAAATCCCAAATTTTTTTTTCCTGAAATTTAGGTTTTTTGATGCTTCTCAGCTACCATTTCTTGTCATAAAATCTCAATTTCTTACAGTGAAATGCATGAAACTTTTTAGCTCCAAATCCTTATTTTCTCCCCATAAATGGGGTCCCAGGTGTATCAAAGTGGGCATGGCCCAGCTGCCCCACCCCTTCCTAAAGCCCAACCCCAATTTCCCCCCCTAAAATCCCCCCCCCCCTTTTTTTTTGTTCCCAAAACCCTGTTTTCCCAAAAAGGATGCCTAGGGTGAGTGCAGCCCACCTGACCCCACTCTCCTTAAGCCACGACTCCTTTGACCCCTGGTCACGCCTCCAACCCCCATTTCCCACACTAAAATCCCCAATTTTTTTTTCACAGGAATTCTAACTTTTTTCCCCCAAACTTGAGTTTTGGGTGGGTATGGTGCAGCTGACCCCACCCCTCCTTATGCCCCCCCCTTTTAAACCCCAATGCCCAATTCCCACTTCAAAATCCCCATTTTTCTTTTTAAATTCACAGGTTTTTTCTTCTCCAAATTCTAATTTTTCCCCCAACTCAGGTTCCAGTTGTCACAAAGGGGGTGTGGCCCAGCTGATCCCACAAGCCCCGCCCCTTTTCACCCCTGACCACACCCCTAACCCCCCTTTTCCTCCTAAAATCCCCTTTTTTCCTAACAAAACCCCCGGGTTTTTCCCCAAATCCCCTTTTTTGCCCCAAACCCGCTCCTGAGCTGTCCCCAAGCTGTCCCCTTGTCCCCACAGTTCTGGGAGGTGATCAGTGACGAGCACGGCATCGACCCCACGGGCACCTACCATGGGGACAGCGACCTGCAGCTGGACCGCATCAGCGTCTACTACAACGAGGCCACAGGTGGGGACAGCTGGTGGCACTTGGGGACAGCTGCCACACCCCCCTGGGGCTGCTCTGCCCTTCCCCCCTGTCATTGTGCCATTCCTTAGTGGTGGGTGGTACTTGGTGGCTTTTGTCATCTCTGCAGTGTCACTTGTCCCGCTGTAATCACCCCCCAGTGTAATCTTCCTTTGTTTGGCACATTCCTGTGCTGTCACTTTGTCACAGTATCACCTCACCACTCTCTCAATGTTTTTTTATCACCCCACCGTGTCACCTCATCCTCCCCATTGTCACCCTGTCCCCAGTGTCACCCCCCGATGACACTTTCCTGTCCATTATCGCTTTGTCACCCCCATGTCACTGTGTCCCCATGGTTCCCCCTTAGTGTTGCTGTCAGCCCCCCGTGTCACCTTGTCCTTGTCTGTGCCCTGTGTCATCTTATATCCCGTGTCCCTGACTGCCACCCCCTTCTTTGTCATGCCAGTGGGGTCACCTTGTTCTGTCACCTCCAAGTGTCACCCCCAGTCCTGTCACCCTTCAGTGTCATCTGTCCATTACGACCTTACAGTGGCACTTTGTCTGCTGTCACCTTCAGTTCTGGGGATCCTCTATCCATTGCCATCTCGTGTGTCATCCCATGACCCCCCTGGTGTCACCTCCCAGTGTCACCCCCAATTCTATGACACCTCCCTGGTGTCACTCTGTCCTCTGTCACCTGCCCAGTGTCACCCTGTCCCCTGTGCCCCCATCTTTCCCCAGTGTGCCTCCAGTGTTCCTGTCCATTCTCACGCCACCGTGTCACTTGTCCCCTGTGTTCCCCACCCTGTCCCCAATGTCCCCACCCACCCCGTGTCACTTGTCCGCTGTCACCCCCCCACCATGTCACCTAGTCCCTGATATCCCCCCAGTGTTACCTGTCCTTTGTCACCCCGCTGTGTCACCCTGTCCTGTGCCCCCCCCATGCATTGTTTCCTGTCCATTGTCATTTGTTCCTTTCCTGTCCCCATGTCCCATTCTTGGCTGCTCTGGGGGAAGTTTTTGGGGGGAATTTCACACTTCTGGGGTTATTTTGGGGTGTGCTGGGGCATTTTGGGGTTGGTTTGGGATGATTTTGGGGTAACTTTGAGAGGTTTTGGAATAATTTTGGGGTTGAATTTGGGAGGTTTGGGGGTGGGTTTGAGTGGTTTAGATTATTTGGGCTGGTTTTGGGTTGAATTTTGGGGTTTTAGAAGTGCTTTAGGGTTGAGTTTTGGGGAGGTCTGGATAGGTTTTAGGTCGTTTTGAGATGTTCTGAGGCAATTTTGGGCGCTTCAGAGTAATTTTGGATATTTTAGGGTTGCTCACAAGTGAGTTTGAAGTGATTTTAGATGATTTTGTGGTGATTTTAAACATTTCAGAGTAATTTTGGGTGTTTCGGAGTTGATTTTGGGTGGATTCTGAGCCATTTTTGGGATGATTTTTCTGGGGCTTGGGGTGGATTTGGGTGAGTTTGGGGTTGATTCCAGGTGATCCAGGGTAATTTTGCTGTGGTTTGGGGAGAATTCTGGGGGTTTTGGGGGTGGTTTTAGCTCTTTTTGAGGTTGAGTTTTGGTGTCATTTCAGATGTTTTGGGATGATTTGAGACATTTCTGGTATTTTTGGGGTGTTTTGGTGTAATTTGTGGTGCCCTTCGATATTTTGGGAGTAATTTGAGTTTTTTTGGGGCAATTTTTGTTATTTCTGGGTTAACTGTGAGTGTCTTGGGGGTAGTTCCAGGTGGTTTTGATGTAATCCTGGTTGTGTTGAGGGGTGTTTGGGGTAATTCTGGGTTGTTTCTGGGGTTATTCCAGGTGGTCTTTGGGGAGGTTCCAGGTTATTGTGGGGTAATTCTAGGTGGTTTGGGGATGGTTCCAAGTGTTTATGGGGTAATTTGGGTGTATTTGGGGTGATTCTGAGTGGTTTTGGGTTGAATTTTCGGGGTTTTGGTTGCTCCCCAAAGGGTAAATCCATGCCCAGGGCCATCCTGGTGGTTTTAGGGTGACTCTGGGTGGTTTTGGGGTGACTTTCTCTGTTTTTGGTCCCTCCCAGGGGGTAAATATGTGCCCAGGGCCATCCTGGTGGACCTGGAGCCCGGCACGATGGACTCTGTGCGCTCCGGCCCCTTCGGGCAGATCTTCCGACCCGACAACTTCGTCTTCGGTGAGTGACACAGCTGGGATACCTGGGGACACATCTGGGGGGACACCTTGGGGACACGCTTTGGGACATACGTAGGACACATCTTGGAGCACACTTTAGGACATGTGGGACACACCTGGTGACATTTGGGGGCTCCTGGGGAAATTGGGACACACTTCGGGGCACCTGGGACATACCTGGGGGCTCTTGAGGGACATCTCGGGGCTCTTTAGATGTCTGGGGACGCTTGACACGTGCAGGGACAGCTGGGGGCTCCTGGGACACATCTGGGGGCTCCCAGGGGTATTTGGGGTGCACCTGGGAGCTCCTGGGGACATCAGGGATACCTGAAGGTTCCTGAGGGCATCTGGAGACACTTGGGGGACACCTGAGAAACACCTCAGGGCTCTTGAGGGACATTTGGGGCATACATGAGGGTATTGGGGGGCTGTGAGGGACATTAGGGACGCTTGGGTGTATTTTTGACACACCTGGGGACAGGCAGGAATATTTGGGACTCTGGGACTTTTAGGACGCATGGGAGCACATCTGAGATACGTCTGGGGACGCACCTTGGACAGCGAGTGGTGGCCTCAAAGGATGGCAGTGCCCCAAAGGGGAGATAAAAGTCCCCAGGTGTCCTGAGGGTGGGGTTAGGTGTCCTGAGGGTGGCATGAAGGTCCCCAAAGTGGGTTTGAAGATGCTCAAGTGTTCTTAAAGGTGGAGTGAACATCCCAAAGGGGGTTGAGGATTCTAAGTGTTCTCAAGGTAGAGTTATAGGTCCCTAAGGTCCCCACAGGTGGGATCAGGGTCCCTGAGGATCCCCAGGTTGGGATTGAATATCCCCAAAGGGTGGGGTTGAAGGTCCCTGAGGTCCCCACAGGTGGGATTGAGGTCCCTCAAGGATGAGGTGAAAGTCCTTGAAGAGGGCGCAAAAGTGTTTGAGGTCTCCAAGGGTAGGAGGAACGTACCAAAGGTGGTGAAGAGTTATCCAAGGTCTTCAAAAATGCCTTGAAGATCCCCAAAAATGGTTTGAGGGTTCCCAAAGTCTTCAGCATTAACCTGAAGATCTTCAAAGGTGATTGAAGGGTCTTCAGTGTCTCCAAAGCTGTTTTGAGGGTCTCCAAGGACCTCAGCATTAGTTTGAGAGTCTCCTGATGTGGTTTGAGGGTCCCCAAAGTCGCCTCAGAGACCCCAAACCAACTCCTCCATGTCTGCCCCTGGCCAAGGGTCGCCACAGGGAGGGGATGAGCTGGAGGGGTTAGGGGTGCTCTGAGGTGCCTGAAGGGTCCCCAAAGATAGTTTGAAGATTCTCAAGATAACTTGAACATTCTCAAGGTGGAATTGAAAGTGCTCATAATCCCCAAAGGCGATTCAAGGGTCATCAAGGTTGGGGTAAGGGTCCCCAAAGATGGTTTGAAGCTTCCCAAAGGTGCTCTGAGGGTCCCCAAGATCCTCAAGGCTGGTTCAAAGTTCATCAAAGGTAGTTTTGAGGCTCCCCAAGGTGGTTTTGAGGTTCTTGAAGTCCCTAAAAATGGTTTAAAGGTTTCCAGAGGTGTGAAAAGGTTCTCGAAAGTGGTTTAAAGGCTTCCAGAGGTGGTTTGAAGACCCCAACCCAACCCTTCCACCCCTTTTCCAGGACAAAGCGGTGCCGGCAACAACTGGGCCAAGGGTCACTACACGGAGGGCGCCGAGCTGGTGGACTCGGTGCTGGACGTGGTACGCAAGGAGGCCGAGAGCTGCGACTGCCTGCAGGGCTTCCAGCTGACCCATTCCCTGGGCGGCGGCACCGGCTCGGGCATGGGCACGCTGCTCATCTCCAAGATCCGCGAGGAGTACCCCGACCGCATCATGAACACCTTCAGCGTGGTGCCGTCCCCCAAGGTGTCGGACACGGTGGTGGAGCCCTACAACGCCACGCTGTCCGTGCACCAGCTGGTGGAGAACACGGACGAGACCTACTGCATCGACAACGAGGCGCTCTACGACATCTGCTTCCGCACCCTCAAGCTGACCACGCCCACCTACGGTGACCTCAACCACCTGGTCTCGGCCACCATGAGCGGCGTCACCACCTGCCTGCGCTTCCCGGGCCAGCTCAACGCCGACCTGCGCAAGCTGGCCGTCAACATGGTGCCCTTCCCGCGGCTGCACTTCTTCATGCCCGGCTTCGCGCCGCTGACGGCGCGCGGCAGCCAGCAGTACCGCGCCCTCACCGTGCCCGAGCTCACCCAGCAGGTCTTTGACGCCAAGAACATGATGGCCGCCTGCGACCCACGGCACGGCCGCTACCTGACGGTGGCCGCCGTCTTCCGCGGGCGCATGTCCATGAAGGAGGTGGATGAGCAGATGCTGAATGTGCAGAACAAGAACAGCTCCTACTTCGTGGAGTGGATCCCCAACAACGTGAAGACGGCCGTGTGCGACATCCCGCCGCGCGGCCTCAAGATGGCCGTCACCTTCATCGGCAACAGCACGGCCATCCAGGAGCTGTTCAAGCGCATCTCGGAGCAGTTCACGGCCATGTTCCGGCGCAAGGCCTTCCTGCACTGGTACACGGGCGAGGGCATGGACGAGATGGAGTTCACCGAGGCCGAGAGCAACATGAACGACCTCGTGTCCGAGTACCAGCAGTACCAGGACGCCACGGCCGAGGAGGAGGAGGATTTCGGCGAGGAGGCCGAAGAGGAGGCCTGAGGGGTTTCTCCAGAGGTCGTCCTTGGCAGTGTTGCTCCTCTCTTTCCCGGTGTGTTGTCCCAGAGAGGCGTCAACCGGTGGGCGGCGCCTTCGGTGTCATCGTCATTGTCCTTCATCGTCGTCAGTGTTGGCCTCGGGCAGCGGCAGCGGAGTCCCCACCCGACCTTCAGCGTTGTCCTCATGGTTCTCAGCCTTCATCACTGTCATCCTGGAAGAGTCCCCAGCCTTCAGCATTGTCCTCACAGTCTCCAGGCTTCACCATCTTTAAAGAGTCCCCAATCTTCATCTTTGTCATCCTTGAAGAATCCCCGGCTTTCATCATCATCAGTGAATCCTTGGCCTTTGTCATTCTTGAAGTCTCCAATCCTGATCGTGGTCAGAGCTCCCAACTTCTGTTGTCTTCATCCTTGAAGAATTCCCAGTTTTCATTATCTTTGAAGAGTCCCCAGCCTTCAGCGTTGTCCTCACAGTCCCCAACCTTAATCATGGTCATTCCTGAAGAGTCCCCAGTCTTCATCATCATTGAAGAGTCTCCAATCCTGATCATGGTCAGAGGTTCCAATTTCCATCATTGTTGAGAAGATCCCCAAGGTTCAATATTGTCAAGGAATCTCCAGCCTTCATCATCCTTGAAGAGTCCCCAGCCTTCATCATGGTCATTGTCAAAGAATCATCAAAGGCTCCCCAGCCTTTGTCCTTGAAGAATCCCCAGAGTTCATCATCATCATCCTCACAGAGCCTCCTGGCCTTCATCATGGTCCTTACAGAATCTTCTGATCTCCATCACCCTCAGCCCTTGGTCTTCATCAGGGCTGGTCAGTTGGCTTTGACCTTCACCATCCTCATCATTAAGATCAAAAACTGCAAAAAAAGAGTTTTTGATCTTAAATCTCATCCTGGAACAGTTGCTGACCATCATCATCATCACCTCCGCCCCTCCCCCGCTGCCACTGCGGCCTCCTGTCCCCTCCCCCCACCCCACTCTGGCTCCATTTTTCCCAAGTTTTGTTCATTTTTCCCAATCCTTGTCAGTTTTTTCCCAATGTTTTGTTTCCCCCTTTTTTTTTTGTCATTTTCCATATTTTTTATCATTTTTCCCCTTTTTTAGTTCATTTTCCTCCTTTTTCCCCCATTTCAGTCTCATCATTTTCACCCCTTTTCCTCATTTTTGGTCAGTTTCCCCCTTTTTTTGGTCTTTTTTTTCCATTTTTCCAATTTTTGCTCTTTATTTCCCATTTTTGCTCGCGCTCAGCCCAATTCCATTCCTTTTTCCCAACTTTTGAGTCCTCCCAAATTTTGGTCGATTTTCCCCTGTTTTTATTTACTCATTTTTCCTCATTTTGGGTTCATATTCCTCAATTTTTGTTCTTATTTTTTTTTTCCCACTTTTTGTCCATTTTTCCCCATTTTTTGTCCGTTTCTCCCCATTTTTTATTTGTTTTTCCCCATTTTTCCTCCATTTCCCATTTTTGTCCGTTTTTCCCGATTCCGTCGCCGTTCCCGGTGTCCGGTCGCTCTCTCCCATTTTTGGATGTTTTTGTTTTTTTCCCGTTTCTTTCGTTTTTCATATTGAAAAGTCGCCCCCGGGTCCGGAATAAACTCGGGATGGAAAAGCCACCACTGGTGTCACCTGTGTCACCTTCTGTGTCACCTGGGGGGGTCTGGGGTCACCTGAGGGTCCCCAATGTCACCTGCAGGGTCCTGGGGTCACTTTAAGGTCACCGGGGGGGGGTTGGTGTCACCTGAGGGGTCCCTGTGTCCCCTCCTGCAGGTCCCCAGTGTCACTTTGGGGTCACCTGAGGGGCTCCAGTGTCACTTTGGGGTCACCTGCCTGCTCTATGTCCTACCTGGAGGTCCCTGTGTCACCTGGAGGGTCTCAGTGTCACCTTGGGAGTCCCCTGGGGTCACTGGGAGGGGTCTTGGTGGCACCTCAGGGTCACGTGGGAGGTCTTGGGGTCACTTTAGGGTCACCTGGAGGGTCCCAGTGTCACCTGGAGGGTCTCAACTGTCACCTGGCATGTCCCCAGCTGAGGATCTCCCAATTGTCACCTCTGTCACCTAGAGGTCCCCCATGTCATCTTGGGGTCACCTCGAGGGTCCAAGGGTCACTTTGGGGTCACGTGGGGAGGTTCTGTGGTCACTTTGAGGTCCCCAGTGTCATCTGGGAGGAGTCTCAGGGTGACCTTGGAGGTTCCCATGTCCCCACCTGAACGTCCCTGTTGTCACCTCTGTCCCTCTCCATGTCCCCTTCAGTACCTCCCCTTGCTGGCTCCAGTGGTGGCAGCGTGGGAACATCCCTGGTTGGGGACACCGGGGTGGCACCAGGGGGTGGCAGCACTTTGGGGACATGACCCAAGGATGGCACTTGGCGGATGAGGTGACATTGGGGCGTGGTGGCACATAAAGGACACAAGGACACTGCTGTGGTGGCACCTTGGGGACACTTTATTGACATGGTGACACTGAGGGTAGTGGCACCTTGGGGACAGAGTGACACTGAGGGTGGTGACACCACAGGGACACTTTGGGGACACTTCTGACATGATGGCACTGCAGTGGTACTTGGGGACAAGGTGGCACCTTGGGGGACACTTTGGGGACAGAGTGACACTGCAGTGGTGGCACTCTGGGGACATAGGGGTGCTGGTGGCATCTTGGAGACACACTGAGAACGTGGTGACATTCGGGGG
This sequence comes from Peucedramus taeniatus, assembly GCA_013400575.1. Taxonomy (NCBI): domain Eukaryota; kingdom Metazoa; phylum Chordata; class Aves; order Passeriformes; family Fringillidae; genus Peucedramus; species Peucedramus taeniatus. The sequence continues at coordinate 23,384 of WBNO01021836.1, forward strand.
TGGCACTTGTGGGACATTGCAGGGAGTGGTGGCACCTTGAGGACATTTCAGGGACATGATGACATTGGACATGGCACTTCAGGGACAAAGAGACACCAGAGGGTGGTGGCACTTCTGGGACACTTAGAGGACAAGGTGGCACCTTGGGGACAGTGACACCACAGGGACGCTTATGGGACATGATGACATTTGGGGGACACTGGGGACACACTGACACTGCAGCAGTGGCACTTTGGGGACATGCAAGGCGTGGTGGCACTCTGGGGACAAAGGGACTCGGGGGCCGGTGGCGCCTTGGTGGCCTCAGGAGCCACCAGTGGCACTTTAGGGATGCAGTGGCATCGGGGGGTCGTGGCACTTGGGTGGCACTTTGGGGACACAGCGGGGTCCCGGTGGCTCCGGGGGGGTGATGGCACCTGGGGACACTTTGGTGTCACTGGGGGGTGGCACTCAGAGACACTTTGGGGGCATTTGGGGACGTTTCGGTGGCTCCAGTGCCGCTCTCAGGCTCTGCCGGTGTCACCTGAGGGGAGAAGGAGGGGACAGGGGGGACCTGGGGGTGTCACCTCCCCCCAGGGGATCCCAAAATCCCCCAAATTCACCCCAGATTTCATCTGGCTTCCCCCAAACCTCACCTGGGACCCCAAAATCTTCCCAGGATTCCCCAGACTCACTGGGACCCCCAAAATCCCCAAATTAACCCTAAATCTCACCTGGGACCCCCCCAAACCCACCCAGGGTTCCCCAAAATCCCCCAATATCTCCCTGGGACCACAAAATCCTCCCAGGATTCCCCAGACTCACCTGGGACCCCCAAACTCCATCCAGGACCACCCAAATTCTCCCTAAAATCCATCTGGGACCCTCAAAATCCCCTCAGGGAACCAAAATTCACCCCAAATCTCACCTGGGATCCCCCTAAATCACCTCAAGGACTTCCCCAAACCTATTCAGGACCCCCCAAAATCCCCCACATTCACCCCAAAATCCATCTGGGACCCCCCCCAACATCACCTGGAACCCCCAGATTTCCATGTGGGACCCCAAATTCACCCCAAAATCCCCCCCGGGACCCCCAAATCCCCCGAACTCCCCCGTGCTCACCTGGGAGCCCCTGGCCAGCGCCCCCACGGCCCCCGGCAGCCGCGTCACCAAGTCCAGGATTTCCGAGGGGATTTTGGCCACCCCGACGGCCCCGGAGCCGCCCACGAGCGTCACCCGGCGCGTCCCCAGCAGCGGCTGCGCCACCGCCTCGGCCACCTGCCCCAAAACAGGATCCCAAAATCAGCCCCAAAATCAACCCCAAAATCAGCCCTGAAATCGGCCCCAAATTGGGGATCTCGAAATCAGCCCCGAAATCGGCCCCAAATCAGGAATCCCAAAATCAGCCCCAAACTGTAGATCCCAAAATCAGGGATCCCAAAATCAGCCCCAAATCAGGGATCCCCAAAATCAGCAACAATCCCGGGATCCCCAAATTCCTGCCCCAAATTCAGGGATCCCCAAAATCAGCCCAAATTCAGGATCTTGAAGTGTCCCCAAAACATCCCCAAAACGTCCTCAAAGTGTCCCTAAAACATCCCCAAGTGTCCCCAAAACATGCCTAAAGTGTCCCCAAGTGTCCCCAAAACACCCTCAAAGTGTCCCCAGGTGTCTGCAAAATGTTCCTGAAGTGTCCCCAGGTGTCCCTAAAGTGTCCCTAAAACATCCCCAAAGTATCTCCAGATGTTCGCAAAATGTCCCCAAGAGCCCTTAAAGTGTCCCTAAAACATCCCTCAAGTGTCCCCAAATGTCCCCAAAACATCCTGAAAATGTCCCCAAAATGTCCCCAAGTGTCCCCAAAACATCCTGAAAATGTCCCCAAAGTGTCCCCGCAAAATGTCCCCAAGTGTCCATTAAGTGTCCCAAAACATCCCCAAAGTGTCCCCCCAAGTGCTCCCAGGTGTCCCAAAACATTCCAAAAGTGTCTCCAAAACATCTTGAAAATGTCCCAAAGTGTCCCCAAATTGTCCCTGCAAAATGTCCCCAAGTATCCTTAAAGTGTCCCCAAAACCTCCCCAAAGTATCCCCAAGTGTTCCCAAAACATCCCAAAAACCTACCCAAAGTGTCCCCCAAGTGTCCCCAGGTGTCCAAAACATCCCCAAAGTGTCCCCAAAGTGTCCCCAAGTGTCTCCAAAACACCCCCCAAGTGTCCCCAAGTGTCCCCAAATACATCCCCAAGCATCCCCTGCTGTCCCAGCTGTCCCCACCTGGGGCAGCCTCTGCAGCACCAGATCCACCACGGCCGCGTCCTGGAACTGCCCGAAGGCCTCGGCCTTGGCCGCAGCCGCCGCGGCCTCGGCGCGGGCACGAGAGGCCACGGCCGCGGCACGGGCAGCGCCCGTCACCTGTGGGGACATGACATGGGATTGGGGACACCAAACGGGATTGGGGACACGAAATGGGGACAGAAACACCAAAAACGGGATCAGGAACCCGACACAGGATTGGGAACCCAGACAGGGGCACGAGAGGCCACGGCTGTGGCACAGGCAGCGCCCGTCACCTGCAGGGACACCAAACGGGACTGGGGACACCAAACGGGATTGGGGACACCAAATGGGATTGGGGACACCAAATGGGATTGGGGACACCAAACGGGACTGGGGACACCAAACGGGACTGGGGACACAAAATGGGGACAGAAACACCAAAAACGGGATCAGGAACCCAACATGGGATTGGGAACCCAGGCACGGGCACGAGAGGCCACGGCCGCAGCACGGGCAGCGCCCATCACCTGTGGGGACACCAAACGGGATTGGGGACACCAAATGGGACTGGGGACACCAAATGGGGACAGCAACCCCAAAAACAGGANGGAGCCCAGGCACGGGCACGAGAGGCCACGGCCGCAGCACGGGCAGCGCCCATCACCTGTGGGGACACCAAACGGGATTGGGGACACCAAATGGGACTGGGGACACCAAATGGGGACAGCAACCCCAAAAACAGGATTGGGAACCCAGGAATGGGCACGAGAGGACACAGCCACAGCACGGGCAGCACCCGTCACCTGCGGGGACACCAAACGGGATTGGGGACACCAAAATGGGGACAGAAACCCCAAAAATGGGATTGGGAACCACGGCCACGGCATGGGCAGCGCCCGTCACCTGCGGGGACACCTACATGGGATTGGGGACATGGGGAATGGGATTGGGGACACCAAAATGGGACTGGGGACACCAAAATGGGACTGGGGACACAAAACGGGGACAGAACCCCAGAAACAGGATCAGGGACATGACACGGGATTGGGAACCCAGGCACGGGCATGAGAGGCCACGGCCCCTGCATGGGCAGCGCCCATCACCTGTGGGGACATGAAATGGGACTGGGGACACCAGAATAGGATTGGGGACACCAAAATGGGATTGTAGATGTCAGAAATGGGAGCAGGGACATGAAACGGGATTGGGGACATCGACATGGGATCGAGGACCCGAAATGGGGACAGAACCCCCAAAGACGGAATCGGGGACCCAAAAACGGGGACAGAGGCCCAGGAATGGGATCAGGAACCCCAATATGGGATCAGGACCCAAAACGGGATCGGGGACCCAACACAGGATCGGGAACACAAAATGGGATGGGGGACCCAAAATGGAATTTGGGACATTGGAAATGGGATTGGGGACCCAGGAACAACAGGGACTCTAAACAGGATCAGGGACCCAAAACAGGATCGGGGACACTGGAAATGGGACTGGGGACACCAACACAGGATCAGGGACACGAAACAGGATTGGGGACCCAAAACAGGATCGGGAACATCAGAAATGGGACTGGGAACCCAAAATCGAGATCGGGGACCTGAAATGGCATCGGGGAGATCAGAAATGAGATTGGGAACCCCAAAACAGGATAGGGGCCCTGGAAAGGAGGGCAGGACCCCTGAAGATGCGATTGAGAACCTCAAAAATGGGATTTGGAACCCCAAAACGGGATCAGGACCCTCTGAAATTCTGGGAGAGCCAAAAATCCCCCAGAGAACCCAAAATTTCCCAGATTCGGGGCCACAAATTCCAACTGGGATCCCCAAAATCCCCTCAGGACCCCCCAAACCCCCCCGGGCACCCCGGACTCACCTTGAGGGTCTCGGCCTCGGCCTCTGCCTGCAGCAGCACCTGTGTCCTGTAGGGGGTGCCAAGTCAGGGGGCGGGGCTGCTCTTAAAGGGGCAATGCCACTCTTAAAGGGGCAATGACACAAAATGAGTGGAGGTGTGGCTTATCTGAAGGGGGCATGGCTTCTCTTTAAAAGGGCAATGGGACTTAAAAGGGCAGTGACAGCACCCGAGGGGGGCAACATGTATCTTAAAGAGGTAACAGCTACAAACAGACTGGTGGGGCCCACCAAGGTGTGATGGTGCCTGACTGGGATGAGGAATGGCTTCTCTCTCAAGGGGCGTGGCTTCCCTTAAAAGGGCCATGGCCTGGTAGTGCAACCCACCACCGTGAGAGTGTGGCTCACCTCAAGGAGCGTGGCTTATCTTTAAAGGGGCAGTGACTCCACCCAAACTGGCGGGACCCACCATGGTGAGGGTGTGGCTTCTCCTTAAAGGGTCAACACCTCTCTTAAAAGGGCAACAGCTCTCCCCAAACTGGTGGAACCAACCAAAACTCCACCACAGCTGAGTGTTGAGAGTGAGTGGCTCCTTCTTAAAGGGGCAACGGCTTCACCTTTAGGGAGGGACCCATGAGAAACAGGACTCACTGCAACAGGTAGGGCTTTTCTTAAAGGGACAATGGCTCCACCCAAACTGGAGATACTCCTCCAAAAACAGGATCATGGCTGACTATGAGAGGGCATGGCTTTGTCTTAAGAGCGTAGCACTTCTCTTAAAGGGGCAATGGCATCATCTTTACAGGTGGAACCCCCCAGGGCTTCTCCTAAAGGGCGCAACACTTCTCTTAAAAATGCAATGGCTCTACCAAAATGGTGAGACCACCAAGGTGAGGGTGCGGCTTTTCCTCAGCGAAGCAACAATACTCTTAAAAGGGCAATCGGTGGGACACCCTAAACTGCCACTGAGCCTGACTGGGTGAGGGCGTGGCTCCTTCTTAAAGGGGCAAGGGCTTCACCTTTACTAGTGGGGCCCACCAGGTGTGTGATTCCCTTTAAGGGGCAGGGCTTCTCTTTAAGAGTCAATGACTCCACCCAAACTGGCGGGACCCACCACAGTGAGAGCTGCTTCCTAAAAGGGCAACACTTCTCTTAAAAAGGCAATGGACGCGACCCCCCCAAAACACCACCACACCCGAGCAGAGGAGATGTGGCCGCCTTTAAAGGGGCAGTGTCTCACCGGTGCGCCTCAGCCAGCCGCTCCAGCCGGTAGCGCTCGGCCTCGGCCGGTTTGCGCACGGTGGCCTCGAGCTCCTGGCGGCGCCGCCCGACCTCCTGCTCCTGCAGCTGCACCCGCTGCGCCCGCTCCACCAGCGCCACCTCCCCACGCTGCGCTGCAATGGCCTGCTGGGAACGCGCCGCCTGCGGGGGACACGGGGACACCGGGGACAGGTCACCAATCCATCCAGGCAGGTACACAGGGACAGGGGACAGGTCACAAACCCATAAGGGGAGGGACACAGGGACAGGGAACAAAGGGACATGAGGCCAGGTCACAACAGGGACACGGGGACAGGTGACATTGGAGACATGGGGACAGGAGACACCAGGGACACAGGGACATGGGACAGGTGACACATGGACACAGGGACACATGGAGAGGTCACCAATCCATCCAGGGAGGGACACTGGGAGAGGTCACACTGGGGACGTGGGGACAGATCACAAATCCATCAGGGGAGGGACACCAGGAGAGGGGACACTGGGGACAGGTCACAAATCCATCAGGGGAAAGTCCCAGGGCCATGCAGGGGGACATTCAGGGGGTCCCAGGTGTCTCAGGTGAGGTCAAGGGGAGTTTAAAATCACCTGGGGGAAAGGGACACAGGGCGGGTTTGGGGGGGCTCAGGTGGCTTGGGAAGGTCCCAGGTGACCCAAGAGACCAAATCTGGGAGGAAATCCCAGGATTTGGAGGTGCCAGGTGTTCTGGAGGGTTCCAGGTGCTCCAGTTGAGCTCCCAGCCCCCATTCCAACCCCTCCCATGTGAGTTTGTTACCTGTCCCAGGTGTGTTGATTACCTGTCCCAGCCGTGTTCTCTGTCCCAGCTGTGTTACCTATCCCAGCTGTGTTACCTGTCCCGGGTGTTTTTTTACCTGTCCCAAGTGGGTGTATTACCTGTCCCAGCTGTGTTACCTGTCCCTGCTGTGTCTGTTACCTGCCCTAGCTGTGTTACCTGTCCAGGTATGACCTCACCTGCAGCTGGAACGCCAGCTCAGCCGTGGCCCTGCGGGCACTGACGGCTCCATCGCACTCAGCCTGGGCCACCTGGAAGTCGCGCTGGGCTCGCGCCGTGGCCTCCTCACTCAGCAGCTGCGCCGACACCTGCTCCTGCCGCGCCCGCGCCTCCTGCGGGGACAGCGGCACTGGGACCGACTGGGATGGACTGGGAGGGGCTGGGATGGACTGGGAGGGACTGGGAGGGACTGGGAGTGAACTGGGGAATGCGGTACTGGGAGCACTGGGAACACTGCTGGTGTTGGGGCAGTTTGGGGAATAGGGGTACTGGGGGTACTGGGAGAGACTGAAGGGAACTGGAATGGGACTAGAAGGGCACTGGGAGCACTGGGAGGGGCTGGAGTACTGAGGGTACTGGGGGGGGCTGGACAAGAACGAGGAGGTGCTGGAGTGGAATTAGTGAAGTACTGGGAGAGTACTGGAAGCACTGTGGGTACCAGAGCAGTTTGGGGAAGGGCGTACTGGGGGCACTGGGAGGGACTGGGACAGACTGGAATGGGACATGAAAGGCACTGGGAGGGCACTGGGAGAGCACTGGGGAACGGGGTACTGGGGCTATCAGAGGTACTGGGAGGGCACTGGGATGAAATGGGGGCCACAGGGAGAGCACTGGAGGGCACTGGGAATTCTCAGAATATTGGGGGGTGGCTGACAGGAAGGTGCCCCAGATCTCCCTAGGTGTCCCCGGATGTGTCCCCCAACTGCCCCCAGGTGTGTCTCCAGTGTGCCCACGTGTGTCCCCGGTGTCACTCACGCGGATCCCGGCATCGCGTTTGGCCTCGGCCTCTCCCACGCGGGCATCGCGCTGCACCTGCGCCGTGCGGCCCTTCCCGAGGGAGCGCAGGTAATCCTGCACGGGGACACACCTGTCGCACCTGTGCCACACCTGTGTCACACCTGTGTCACCTCCCTATCACTTGTGTCACACCTGTGTCACACCTGTGTCATCTCCCTGCCACACCTGTGTCACACCTGTGTCACCCCATCCCCCCCAGATATACCCCAGGCGTGTCTTAGGCCCCCCAGGTATCCCAGCTCTGCCCAGGTGTGTCCCAGGTGTGTCCTGAGTGTGCCTTGGTTGTGTCCCAGCTGTGCCCAGCTGTGCCCAGGTATCTCCAGCTGCCCCCCAGGGGTATCCAAGGTGTGTTCAGGCAGTCCCTTGCTGTCCTGAGGTGCTCCCAGCAATATTCAGGTATCTCCCAGGCATATCTCCAAGTGTGCCCAACCATGTCCCAGGTGTGTCCCAGCTGCCCCCAGCTGTCCCCAGGTGTGTCCCCAGGTGTCCCCAGCCATGCCCAGGTGTGTCACCTGCTCGTCGTGCACGTCCTTGAGGGTGTAGCTGACCACGGAGATGCCCATGTTCACCAGGTCGGACGAGGCCACGCGGAAAACCTGATCCGAGAACTTCTGCCGGTCCTTGTAGATCTCCTGGGCGGGGCCAGGGCGGGGCTTAGTGAGGTGGGGCTCAAATGGGGACAGGGCTTAGCTGCGCAGAGCCCAAGAGTGGGGTTGAAGTTGGGCAGGGCTCAGTAGGGTGGGACTAAAAGGGCAAGGCTTAGTAGGGCGGGGCTCAAATTGGTCTGGGCTCAGCAGAGCGGGGCTCAGAGGGGCAGGGCTTAGAGGGGTGGGGCTCAAGTAGGTAGGGCTTAGAAGGGTAGGGCTTAGCAGGGGCTCAAATTGGGCAGAGTTTTGCAAGGTGGGCTCAAATAGGGTGGGGCTTTGTATGGCAGGCGTGGGGCAGGGTGGGCATGACTTTAAAGGGGGTGGGGCCAGGGGAATAGGATCTTGTGCTGGTGGGAGGGGCTTTGGCAAAAAGGTATAATTTTGTGGGTGTGGCTTTACCAGTGGGTGTGGCCTCCTCCAGGGGTGGGGGCTTTCAATGGGTGGAGCTTAGGAATCAAATGGGGGAGGGGTCTCTTAAAGGGCCACATCTCACTCCAAAGGGAGGTGGTGATAGGTCCCTGAGTGGGTGTGTCCATCCAGGTGGGCAAGGCCACATCGGGGGTGTGGCCTCTGAGATCTGGGATTTCTTAAAGGGACCACATCTCATCCCAAGTGGGGGATGTTTTGTTGGATCCCAAGTGGGTGTGGCTCTACTGGGAGGGGCGTGGCTTCCCCAAAGAGGGCATGGCTCCTCCCAGCCTCACCTCCACGGTCATGTGGGCCATGATGGCTCGCTGGTGGCCCTCCAGTGTCTCCAGGGCAATCTGGCCGATCTCGCTCTCCGACTTCCCCAGGAACATCTGGCAGGCGGCTGCCAGCATCTCCTTGTTCTGCCCCTGGATCTTCACCTGCAGGGGGGCTGGGATCACCTGGGGACCCCCCCAGCCACCCCTAGCACCCCCCAGAATCAGCACGGGCCTCTCAATGGGTAGGTGTGGCATTGCCCTTTTAAGAGGCTGCTTGCTTGACAGGCTGGGGACCACCAAGGCAGGGCCCTCTTAAGGGATTTCATCCTCTTGGAGGAAGTTTGGAGGACCCCAGCACCCCCAGCCCGTTTTTTGCCCCTCTTAAAGGGGTCCCCACCAACAAAAACACCTTTTAACAGAGGTCAAGACCCCCCTGTGGGATTTTGGGGTCCCCACCACCCCAAGTCCCTTTACAAGTTGGATCTTGACCCCTTTAAGAAGTGTTTAAACACAACGTCTCCATCACAAACCCTTTTTGTTTTCTAACGGTTTTTTAAGCACTTGTAAGGATTTTTAAGAGTATTTTAAGGGGTTTTTAATGGTTTTGGTCCACTTAAGAATTTTTGGGGTTACCACCACTCCAAGCTCCTTTTTAAGGGGGATTTCCCTTCCCACCCCACGGGTTTGGGGATCCCCAAAACTTCGAGCTCCTTTTAGGGGATTACCCACCCCTAAATGCCCTTTTTAAGAGGGTTTTACCCCTTTCAATGTTTCCACTGCACCCCACCATTCCAAACTCCCTTTAAAGGACTCCTCCCCTCCCCCCGCGTTGTTTTGCACTTCCGGCTAGAATCGCCGCTTTAAGAACACCCTGTGGTGGGCCCCATCTCAACCTCCCTTAAAAGGGCAATGCCTCTATGGTTGGTTCGGGCAGGGGAGCCCCGAGGGGGTTTTGGGGAGCCCGGGGGGAATTTGGGGGTCCCGGAGAAGTTTTGGGAGGTTCTAAGGAGATTTCGGGGGTTTAGAGTGTGTTTTGGGAGGTCCCGGGGAGTATTTGGGGGTACCCACGTGGGATATTCCGGGGTTCTGGGGGGATTTGGGGGGATCCCTGGGGAATTTTGGGGGATCCAGAGGGGGATTTTGGGGGCTCCCAAGGAGATTTTGGGAATCCTGAGTGCATTTTTGGGGGTTCTGAGTGGATTTTTGAGGGTTTTGAATGGGGTTTTTGGGGTCCCAGTGGGGTGTTGGGGTCCAGGGAAGGCTGGGGGTTCTGAGGGGGATTTCAGGGATCCCAGGGGGGATTTTGGGGGATCCTGAGTGTATTTTTGGGGGTTCTAATGGAGGATTTTTGGGCCTTCAGGAGGGGATTTTTTGGGGTTTCGGTGGAAGATTTCTAAGAGGATTTTGAGTGTACAGGAGGGGATTCCAAGGGGGGATTTTTGGGACCCAAGGAGGGAATTTTGGGGGGATTTTTTGTGTATTTTTGGCAGTCCAGGAGGGGATTTTTAGGAGCAGAGGAAGCGATTCTGGAGGGATTTGGGGGGGGGATTTTGGGGTGGTTTTGGGAGGATTTTTTGGGGAGTTTTGGGGGCGATTTTTGGGCTGTTTTGGGCTCTCAGGAGTAGATTTGGGGGGTTTTTTAGGGGATTTTTGGTGGTTCTG
>WBNO01021840.1:0-78209 GCA_013400575.1 Peucedramus taeniatus
CTGCCTCCAGCAAAGACAATCCCATGTGTGGGGTTGTCTTCACTCAGGGACCAGGTTGCCCCTGGTGGATGATACAAAAAGATGGAGAGACCCAATGCATACCTCAAGGAGGCCTTGTTTTAGGGTGAACTCATGACACTGGGCCTGTATCCATATCTGCATGTATATATGTCTCAGGTTGCAAGATGTTATTGAAGGTGTGTATTCTATTTGCCATCTGTTAGAGGTGAGACAGTTATTGTCTAATAAATGGGCAGTTTTCTTCATCTCTTCCACAACCAGTCCTCCCTCCAGGAGATCTCTTCCATTAATGAGCCATTGAGTGTCACTGCCAGACTGATAAAATTCCATCATCTCATTGGGAGATGCTCTGCCCAGGGGGAGGAGCCGAGCATTCCTACCTGGATACAATCTGAGGTTTGGAATGCCATAGGCAGCCTTTTCCCACTGCATTCCCAGAGGAGCAGCTTTCTTCTTCCATCTACACCACCATTAGACCTTCAGAGGAAAACTCCACCCTTCTACAGGATCCCTGCTCCAACAGAACCACCTGGCACTGCAGGAAGGCTGCAGCCACCATTGAATGGGACTGCTGCCATCACCCTGACCCACAGGGGGTCAGCTCCTCTTCTGACTCTGTCAGTGGTTTGGGTTTTTTTGTTTGTACAATGGCATTTGTATTTGTTATTCCTATTCCCATATCTTTGCCCCTTAATTTCAAAATTATAATAATTGGGAGGGAGGGGGTTTACATTTTCCATTTCAGGGGGGCTCCTTCCTTCCTTAAGCAGACATCTGTCTTTTCAAACCAAGACAGCCAGTCTGTTCCAGAACTGAGGTTAAGTTGAGCTTCTGAACTTTTGTTAAACTTATGCAGTTATTTTGCCATGTAGATCCCAGAGTCACCAATGTGCAGGAAAGTTCAAACTCAGGGATTTTTCCTTTTGTTTTTCTTAAAATTGTTTTTTTTTTAGGATATAAAGAAAACATCATTAACAGAATTAAAAGAAAAATAATTAGAAATCAGAATAAATCTTCAGAACACTTCTCCTCCCTCCAACTTTCCTTTCTTTTTCCCGCTGAGACAAATGTAAATGTAAAGAGACAAATTTGGTATATTCAGTCAGGTTACCACCTTTAAAATAATCTTTCTTCAGTCCACTTAGGGTAAGGAGTATCTCCTGCCATACCATGGAGACTTTTCCACAAGAAACAGTTCTCTTGTGTTTTAATTTTCACGAATAGCAGCCGCCCAGAAATCTGTAATCGTGAAGTCCCTCACACGTTTTGGTAGTTTTCCCAAACTACCACCAAAGGTCATTTCAGCTTATTGGGGTGCAATTTTAAGGATGAGCTGTTCTAGTATAGAAACAAAAGTTGTCTTCTTTTATCTCTGGGAACAGAGGTTTTCTTCTTCCATTCCTGGGGCAAGGTTTTTAGTCTCTCTCATTTCTCTCTGTTCAAGCTTCTCATTGGATCACAGCTACTTCAACATCTTCTTGCTTCAACATGGGTGCCTCTGCTGACAGTGGTGGTTAGAACACTACATCCCCCCAGTGCATTCTGTGAGTTACAGGGAAAAAAAGAGTCTGATGTATTAATTATATCTTCACCATAGCCTTACAAGAGAATTTCAGCCCAAGATTAAGGCATCTCCTCATTCTACTCTCATCTGGGATTTGACTCCTTGTTTACTGACCTCGGTGTCTCCATGTTGTTTTCTTTATGTGTCTTCACCCTTTCTTCTCCTCTTACTTGAGAGAGATTGATGTCTGTAAGTTTCATCTGTGCACTGAAAGAGCTGATATCTCACCTGGGCCTGTGGATGGCTGTGTGATCTCTGCCATGATGATAGTGCAGCTGCTTGCGCTGTTGATTTTGGCTCCTGCTGCGCTGGGGGGGACCTGAGCCAGGCTCCCAATGGCAGCAGGAGAGCCCAGGATTTCAGCGGCCTGCCCCCAACCCAGCGGCTGCATGCTGCGGGTCGACACCTTCCCCTCTCCTTGTCCAGCAGCTGTGGGTGGAACTTGGCGTCGGCAGAATCTCAGCGGAGCCGCGCTGCAGGCTGGCCCGGCCACGTGGCAGAATGAGCCCAGCCAGGCCTGGCCAGCACTGCAGCAGAGCAGAGCAGGGCCCAGCCCCATCAGGCTACACAGCAGAGCGGGGCCTAGCCTCGCCAGCATCCAGTTACCTGTTCAAAGGCCAGAAACAAGAGTTTTTCCTGGGGTTTGTTCATTTTAAAATGTGATTTCACAGAGGCGTGTCCAGCTTTCTTAAGTGGACACTTTCTAAGTTAAGTGGTTTAACAAGGTGTCAATATTCAAAAGTAGCCAGCCAATTGGTTCCGCTGGGTCCGGAGGGAGCTGTTAGCAGTCCTCACAGAGAATCACCGTAACTGATGGATTTTCTCTTCAACTAAAAACCAAGCTATGTTAAAAACCACGACACTCAGTGTGGTGATGCATGGACTGGAGCTCCAGATGGCTGGTCCTGACCTACCTTTGCTGTTGGAATGAAACAGAGGAAAACAACCTCTCCTACCCGGAGTTCCCCTCCAAACAGGCTGTGAGTTCCTGGTGAGCTGTGGCTGTGTGTTTGGGACCTGGAAGTCCACTGAGAACTTCTGGTGATCCAAGGGCTATCAGAGCGAAGGGACTTATGCTGGTCCCTGAGGTGCAGTGCTGGGCTGCACATGGGGCCACGTGGCATCACTGGCTTTGTTGCTCCAGCATTGCTTCTTCCCAAGGTCAAGCTCCAGCTCCCAGGAATGCATCATGTCCCCATGGAAACACAAATGCTTATTTTTTTTTACTTGTTTAGATCTTTTTAAATGTAATTGAATTCCCCATCTCTGGGTTTTTTGGGGTTTTTTTTTGGTTATTTGAAGGAAGGAAGGAAGCCCAAACTCGGACGTTTGTTTGTTCTGTCCTGGCTGATGTTCCCTCGGTTGCTCCAGTGGCTGATAAACTGGCAGGGAAGTGGAGCGTGGAGCACAGCAGAGCCTGGGAAAGGCCAGGACCCCACTTCCCCTGGCCATATGTCACAGTTTCTCTCCTATTATCTTGGCCTGGGGGATGCCTCTGCCAGCTGCCTCTGCTCCCTCTGCTCCCGCCTTTGTCACTAGCTCAGGGGACTGTGCTTGGTGAGACATCCACAAGGAGAACCCTTGCCACTCAGATTCCCTCTACCTGCCCTGGTGCCACCTCCAGACTCCTGGCCCAGGGTGCAGCTGGGACCCACGGTTCATCCTGCTTGTAGGACCTGTGGAATGGAGAGGGAGAACCTGCATGGATCAGAGCTCAGGCGTAGGCTGTGCTCCTCTCATGGAACTTCACCTTCTCCATTCAGGCAGGTTCCACCTGTGATGACCCTACCCAGTGATGTCTAAAGCCGTCACAGATCTCAGGCAGGGGAGGAGGGGGTGCTCACTGCTCTGAGCAATGTCAGGAGCTTATCCCGTGGCTCCTGCCGTGAGCCATGAGCTTGGAAAGTCTCTCCTTTCTCCAAGCTGGGAGATGTCCCAGAAGAAAGAAATATTAGTGGGGTGTGGAGTATGTGCCATGGGTGGGGGAGCTGGGAGCTTTGTGTTCCCCACTCCCTGTTGGGGGACTGGGATGTGGTTCAAGGCAAGGGTTGATGGAGTGGGGTCTGCTTGCGAAGCTTCTGAGGCTCCTCTGGGAAGAGCATCTTTCCTGGTATATTGGAGTGACTCCAGGGGAGGTGAGACCCCCTGATTCCCCAGCATCCCTGGGTTGGGAGGGGCATTTCAGTGGGCTCAGGAGATGAGTCCCTGGAAGATTTGCAGGGTAAATGAGAATGTGGGAGGTACCAGAGGGGAGGCGTGGTAGAACATGCTGGAGCAGGAAGGCAATGGGGCTGTCTGTCCATTGGAATGGAGCCTGTCACTCTCCATGGTCTTTGCAGCAGTGAGGGGCCCTGGGGACCTGCTTCAGGTGTCCCCTCTTTAGGGGAGGACAGGAGGGAATGTGGTGTCCCCCCCCACCCCTCAGCTGATGGTCCTTGTGCAGGAGACTCCAACTTCTCCCAGCCAGGACAAACGTGAATGGCTCCCAAACCTCCTCCCACATCCCAGCAACACTTCCGTCTCCTGCTACAGACCAGTTTTTTCCAGGGATTGCAGCAAATTCCTTCACCTCTTTCAGTGTCTCAGTGTTTTGGAAAAGGGAATTGCTTCAGTGATCCAGAGCACAAGTGTGAGCATCTGAGTCTGGTGTGGGGAGTGCAGGTGGCTGAGGAGGAAGGGATCTCTATACTCATCCTTCTGCATGAGGTCACTGTCCCTTTCCAGCAACCGCCTGGGAGGCTCCAAGCTCTGGCTCCCTTCTCCCAACCCCATGTACTTGACAGCCCTGTGGAGGAGGATGGTGGGCACTGGTGGGCTCTGGTGGGCTCTGGTGGGCAGTGGTGGATTTTCTGGGGATGAGCAGGGATGCTCCTGGATCTCTGTGCTGGACCAGGTGCTTCCCAGCCCCTGCCCTGGCTCTCTACCTGCTGGCCCAGGACCCGTTCCAGAGGATAAAATATGGCCTCGGGGCTGCTAATTTGAGCTCTTTCCCTGCACTTCCTCCTCTCCCTCTCTGGCCCCAGCTCCACAGGGTCAATAAGTGATCTGCATTAGGCAGAGTCTCTGTGGATTCCATGGGGCTCTGGCAGCAGCCAGGGCTCTCCGGGGCGGGAGGAGGGGGCTGCATCCTCAGGGGGAATAATCCAGACCCTCCAGTGTGGGAGAGAAATGCTTCAGGGTCTTCTCCATCGAAACCTTCTCCAACGTGGTTCTGCTGCCTTTCCTCATGTCCCTGGGGTCCCCCTGCACCTTCTCCATCTCCCTCCCCAGCCTCAGCACCTCTCTCTCCCCCTGTCCCCTCTCCTTGGGCTGGCCACCGGCAGACAGCTGCTATCGATTTTCCTGGGTCAGCAAAACCCAGCCGTGGGGGGAGCTGGGCAGTGCTGACACAAGGATGGCAGTGCTGGCACTCCAAGGGTCCTGAGGGAGCTGTCAGGAGAGCTGTCCCTATCCCCAGGTCCCCACCAGCACTGCATCCTGTTTCCTGCTGGACACAGGTGGCTCTTCCCTCCCCTGTGCCCCGGGCAGCCCTGGCTGATGAGGTCCAGTGGTGGGGAA
Source organism: Peucedramus taeniatus (assembly GCA_013400575.1). NCBI lineage: Eukaryota > Metazoa > Chordata > Aves > Passeriformes > Fringillidae > Peucedramus > Peucedramus taeniatus. The sequence goes on from WBNO01021840.1 coordinate 5,144, forward strand.
ACACAGCTCCTGCATAGGATCGCTCTGGAAGCTGGGGAGCCAGAAATCTTCAGCCTTGCTTTGGGCATGAAGAGTTCTTTGCTTCCTTGAAACGGACCCCAGTGGTGTCCCCAAGGAGCCTATGATTTTCTCAAGCCTTTTCCTAGCTGAAATACCACTGTCCCCTCAAATTGCCTGGGACGCCAGCAGTGGGAGAAGAGCTGCATCCAACACTGAGACTGGATCCTCGCCCTCTTTCCAGCCTCCTAGAATGATTCCTGGTGAAGATGCTTTGAATCGTGGCATCTTGGGAAGCAGTGGCAGCTGGCGGGACGCCGATGTCACCCCTCCATCTCTAACGGAGCCCCGACGCCTGTCTTGGAAGATGCTTTTCCTGGGAAGCATGAGCTGGGTGTGTGAGAGCCTGGATCATGGGATCACCATGGCTTGACTCTCCCCTGTCCTCCAGAGCCGCCTGGAGGCAACAGGGAATCCTCTGCCCCTCTGGAGAGAGGAACAGATCCCCCCCATCTGTCCTGGCCAGAGACCCTCACCCTCCAAGGCATTGGCAGCCCCTCAGGTATCTCCTTCCATGCTTCAGGCATCTTCATGCAATGGGTGGAAATTCCTGGGGGATCTGGGGGCTTCCAGGCACCCACGTGGAGGTGGGAGATGTTGGGAAACAGAGAGGGATGAGGTCCCCCCACAGAGGGGGTGCTGGCTGTGAGGAAGAGTCTCTGTGTCAGCAGAGGAAGCAGTGAGCAGGTGACAGAAGGTCAGAAAAGTTTTTGCCTGGCCCAAAAGCCTGAGGCAGGAGGGTCCAAGATAACCACGGTTATTTAATTTATTTTTTCTAAATTAAAAAAAAGGAAGGAAGTTAATAAATAATGTAAAGTGGAGAATGCATTAATGAAAGGGAGAGTGAGGCAGAGAGAGGGAGGGAGAGGAAGGGACAGGGCAGAGTGAGAGCTCAGGGAGTGGTGGGGAGATATTCCTGCCGGTATCGATTGGATATGATTACATTAGAGCTATCAAATATTCATACTACATTCCACAAGAGGTCATTGTGTGTGTTTTTCCAATTTAGCTCTGCCTTGGTGCAGAGCTCTGGGTGGGAAGAGACTGTGAGCATGGCTCCAGCCCCCGGGCCTGGGGCTGCCACTCCCGTGGCCACGGGGATGTCACCCCCTGGAGGGACAGGGGGCTGGGCTGGCTGGGGAGGGTGCGCTGAGCTGGCTGCCGGCCCTGAGGGTCCTTCACAAAGCCCCTGAGGGTAGTGGATCATGTGTGGATGCAGAAACGGGGACAGGCGTGTCCCAGCTCTGGCACCTTGCTCCTCTTTGGCAACCACTTCTGCTCCCTCCCAAGCCAGATCAGTTGCCCGTGGTCACTATTTACTGGCTGCTCCAGGCTGTTCCTTGTTCTTAATGGAGCATTTTAGCTGGGATGTCGCTTTGCCAGCCAGGAAGGTCAGCCCAGGCCACGGAGCCAGGCGGAAGGTGGATGAGCTGCCTTGTGGATGCAGGCAGGGATATGGGGCAGGTCTCCCGCTGTGGCGCCCATCTGCCAGGGCACTCCAGCCCCTCTCTCCCTGCCTCCATCCATGTCTCCAGGCTGCCTGTGCCGCCGGCATCCTCCCCGAGGGGACAGCCGCGAGGGACAAAGCTTTCAGCATCGGTGCTCCCGAATCACGGTTCAAGGACACAGCTCTGCGGTGTCCCGGGGCAAACCTGGTCTGTCACCCTGAGGAGGCAGCTGGGGGCCTGCTGCCCGATTTTACTTCCACACAAGGCACTTCCCTTGCCCATGCCTCAGTTTCCCTGTTTGTCCACGTTCCCGCAGCATCGCCGGGGCACCGCTGCCGTCCCTGCAGCCCCCGGCCCCGGCGGCCCCGCCGAGCCCCCCTGGCCTCCACCCGCCGCGTCCCCGGGCGCTGGGAGCCAGCGCTGCCTTCTCTCCTTACATTAATAAAAATTTTACAGCACGGTGGCAGGAAATGCATTTTCAGTTCATCTGCTGCAGCTATTAGATTACCAGGAAATGGCTGGCTGGCCGGCGGCCAGGGGTCTGGAGGGCCGGGCGCGGGGGAAGGCGAGCAGAGCGCTGGGATGAGCCGATGGCACCAGTCCCCATCCTCCTGGATGTTCCTGCGCTGTGCCAGGCTGTGCCCACCTGCTCTGCCCGGGTCCTGGATGCAAGGCTCCAGGGCATTCTCTGAGCTGGTGGGGATGGATCTGGTCCCTGCTGCTCTGGGAAATGGGATGAGCAGGGGAGGTGTCTCCTGATGAATCTACTCCAGCCTGAGACCAGCAGAGCCCAACTGGCCACAGCCTTTGCTGAGGCTGTGCTGTGCTGGGTTGCAGGAGAAGTGGAGGATTTGGGATTGGGACTAGGGAGAGGTGGGGGATTTGAAGCTGGGACCAAGAAGAGATGGGAGATTTGGGGCTTGGGCCAGGGAAAAGTGGGAGATTTGGGGCTGAGACCAGGGAGAGATGAGATATTTTGTTTGGACCTGAGAGGGGTGAAAGATTTAGGACTGCGAGCAGGGAGAGGCAGGAGACTTAGGACTGGGACCAGGGACAGGTGGGAGATTTGAGGCTGTGACAGGGAGGATGCATTCACTGAGTGCAGCAGGTCTCTGCAGAGGTTGGTTATTCCAAGCTGTGGGACTTTTAAATCACCGGGCTGGGCTGGTGTCAAGCAGAGCCTGGGAAAGACTTAAATGTGTGCTGTCTGTAACAGAGCCGGGAGGAGGGGGTAGGTGCTGGCTATAAATACCTGTACCTGCCTCGGAGGTGGCAGTGCTAATGAAAGGAGGGAACTGTGAGCAGCCCCTCAGGAGGGGGCAGCAGCAGCAGCAGCGGCTGCAGTGGCTCTGTGGGCCCTGGGGAGGGAGGGACAGATGGGACAGGGTTTTAGGGACCTGGTTTTTAGGCTAGGCAGGGTTTTCAGGAGAACCCTCTTAGAGGTGACTGTGGCTAAGTGCTAGAGCTGCTCTCTACAGGAGGGACAATTTCATGCTGGGACTCCCTGAGCCCAGCCCAGTCATGAGCCCTGGGATCTTTCCACGATCCTGGAATGATCCTGGGATCATCTCCACGTGAGCATCAGGCACCAAAGTGAAGTGTCTTCCCTGGGGCAGTGAGTGGTCCCTCCCTGGAGCATCCTGAGCTCCAGAGAGATGCTCCAGGCTCTAGAGGGATGCTCCTTGCCAGTGCCTGGGACATCTCACACGGCTCAAGCCCTCTCTGCCTGCCCGGCCTCCAAGAGCCCCGAGCTGGGTGCAGCATGCTGCTTTTGGAAAGGCCATGACCCTAGCCCTGCCATGGTGACAGTTCCATCTCCATTCTGGTACCTGCGACTGGACTGGAAGAAAGAGGACACCTGGTAAATGAGCAGTGGAGGACAGGGCAAGGAATGGTGGAAAGGAACGGAGCAAGCAAGGGAGCAAAGTGTGGGGAGAAGGGAAGGTCTGAGCCTCACCGGGGTTTATTAAAGTTTGAAAGAACAGAAACCGTGGTTTGCGTGGAGGGGAGCGGCTATTTTTAGCCGTGGGTAGGATGTCAGCTCTGAAAATAGCCTGCTACCAGATCCTAATGAAATCCTCTCTTTGGCTCTCACATGGAGCGAATTTGGAGGGGGAGTTTCGCTGTCACACCCGCAGCTGAGGAGCTCCTGACATTCACAATGACTTGCCTGGTTTTCTCTTATTTATTTATTTATTTATTTTCCTTCCCCCTCCGGTTTCTCCTATTCTTTGCCGGCTCTGCCTTACGCCGAGCAGAGGAGTCACCAGCCAAAAAAGTGACTGCGGGGGCGGTGCTGCTTAGCTACGGCCAAATCCCAGCAGCATGTGACCAGCTTGGCAATTTAATACGGAGCCCTGCTCCCCGGCACACGCACGCTCAAGTTAAAGTGACATTGAGATGGGGACTCGAAGTGCTGAAGGCACAGAATTTGGGGAGAGCTGCCTCCCCCCAGCCCCTCCCATCCATCCCTGGGGTGTGGGAGTGGTAAGGGTGGTGCCCAGGTGAGGGAGGATGCTCGGGACAGGTGTGCGGGCTTGGGAGGGAGCAAGGATTGGGAGAGCTGCAGTGTGGATGGATCAGCTGGTCTGGGGAGGGCTGAGCAGCCTGGAGCACCAGCAGGAGGGATCCCAGTGTATGTGGGATACTTGGTGTGCTTGGGAAGGCCTGGTAGACACAGGATACCTGGTACATATGGGATACCTGGAGTATCCTGGTATCTGTGAGATACCTGGTATATGTGGGATACCTGGTGCATTTTGGACATTTGGGACATGTGGGAATCCTGGTGTACGTGGCATACCTGGTACACATGGGATACCTGGTACATCATTTGGGACATGTAGGGTACCTAGTACATGTGGGATCCCTGGTGTATGTGGGATACCTGGTGCACGTGGTAGCTGTAGTGGAGTTCAGTCTGGGATCACTGGAGAGCCTGAAGAAGACTTGGAATGCTGGGTAGTGGCTGCTCCCAGCAATGATCAGGGACCACCTGAGTAGCATCACGGGGAGCACAGGGCACAGAATCCAGGGAGAGAGAGGACCCTGAGGACTTGGGGACAGAAAAGACACTATGGGAGCATCACGTCCACATCAGGGCAGGGGTGAAGGTACCACAAAGGCACAGGTTGGGTGAGAAACACATCTTGCAAAGGCAGGGTGTGACTTGGCAAAGGAACCAGTGCTCCAAGGGCTTTCTGGGGACATTCATGGTCTGGAGGGTACAAGTCCTTTGTCACTTGATTCCCCCCAACAGGAATGTAGCAGTGGGGTTTGGGCAGGATCCAGCTCCAGAGCTGTACCACAGGCACAACAGTGCCTGGACACTTCCCAGGGAGCTAGAAGTTGGAGTTAACAATTTCCCATCAAGGAAATGCCTGTATTGCACATCCCTTTGTATCCCAGTCTCTCCCCACCCATCCTGCTCAGGTTCCTCAGGAGCTCAGGTCGGGATTTCACCTTTGGAAGCAGCACTGCTGGAGTCATGTCTGTGTTCTCTATTGGGAGGGGGATGTGGCTTCGGGCAGGGACCTCATCAGGACAAACGTGTTCTGTAGAAGAAGAGCTGCTGTGGAAGTGCGGGGAGCCCATGGATGTAATGATTTGGGTTGGCAGGCACATTAAAGATCCTCTAGTTTCCATCCCCTGCAGGGACACCTTCCACTATCCCAGGTTACTCCAAGACCCATCCAAGCTGGCCTTGGACACTTCGAGGGATCCAGGGGCAGCCACAGCTTCTCTGGGCACCCTGTGCCAGGGCCTGCCCACCCTCATGGTGACGATGCACGGGGACAGCCAACACTCGGCGCTTGCTGTACACAGCAGGACCTGTGGAGTCATGCCATGGGAAGTCACTACCCTGTCCTACTGTCCCCTTCAGCTGGGGTGAGGTGCCAGATCCCTGCTCCCTCTGGGTGCTGGAGAGCCCCTGGAGATGCTGCTCCTGCTCAGCGTGGGGCCGGAACCATCTGCATCAATGAGTCAGCAGGACCCACTTAACACTTCCCCAGCAGAATCTGCTCCTCTCTCCTGACAGAATGGGCAGCTCTGGCAGGCTCTGGCAGCGTGTTACAATCTCAGCTCATTAAGGGACGCATCCTGAGCGCTTTATTGATGTTTTATGCTGCCTGGCTCCATCTTCAGAGGGAAACTCTCATTGCAGTCAATGACTACACCTCCGGCTGCTGCAGGCTGAGCTCGGAGCTCTGGATCTGGCTCCCAGAGAGGCAGGCTCAGCTCCCATGGCTACACTGCAAATCATGGGGTTTGACCCCAAAGTGGGCAAGAAACATCTCAGGGCCAGCATCCCTGTTTTCTTTCCAAGGACTAGGGAACACTCAAAAGAAGAACACAAGGAAAGGGTTGTTTTTTTCCTTGCTTATCCCTCTTTCTGTGAGAAGGAGCTGCATGACAGGGAAGGGAAATGATGTTTCCTCTCCCCCAGCACTGCCATCTGTTCAGCCGAAGCCCAGCCGGGTGGGTGTACCTGGCCTCCTCCTCTCCCAGTGTGCTGGGAGCCACATGTCCCCACCTCGGGAGAATCACAGTCCTTTAATAAGTTCCCCAGTGCTGGCTGTTGCTTCTGAAAAGCTCGTGGCACTGTCTGGCTTCAAGTGGCTTTTACATAATACAGACTGTCAGGCTAGATGAGCATCACGGTCCCTTCTGGCCCTAAAATCCGTGAATCTCCAAATTAGAGGGCACCAGCACCTCCTTGTTTCTGGCTGATTGAATCAGGGGAATCGTGTGTTCTCTTTCTCCTCTCTCTTTTTTTCCTCCCTCCCCTGCATCATCTCTAACTGGAGGTGAATTACCCTCCCCCTGAGCTCAAGCTTGCCAAACAGCAGCAGGAGAGATCAGGCAGCTTCAGCCTTGCTCTGGGATATCCTGCTCTCCTGCCCACTCCGGGTCTGATTCCCAGGGGTGAATTGTCAGGCCTGGACCTGGTCAGGCTCAGAGGCAGCTGGAAAATCTGTGTGGAAAATGGTGCTGAGCTCTCTTGATTGTTTTAAAATCCCAACTAAGTTCTCCTGGCTTCAGACTGAGCTCCTTGGGATTTGTGACCAAGGTGTGGATGTAGAGAAACACATTTGGGAAGGGAAATGAAAGTGAGTGACTTCCCATGTTTCTGGGGGTGTTTGGGATGTGTAGGGGGAATGGGAAGAGCAAAGCAGGGAGAAATTGCTGATGATCTGTGAGGATTGGTGGGGATGGGGGTTCTCCAAATGCAGGGGTCTGCAACAGGAGCTGGGGCCCTCCTGAGCAGGCTCAGCTGGAGCTTGGAACCCCAGGATGTCCCTCTCGATGTTGGCGTCTCGGTGCTCTCAGCTGCCCAGTCAGGACATGCACTGAGAGCCTCAAGCACAAATGGGACACCCGGGAGCTGCTTCTCCCCATCCCTTCGGGCAGGACCCCAGTGGTGCTCAAGGTGATGGATTTCCACTGGGATGAGGAGTGGGACTAGTCCCAGAGGTGAGCTGAGGAGCTGGGGTGGGGTGCAGGCAGGGGCTGTGCAGGGTGTGGGGCACAGTGGGGGCTGTGGAAAGGGTGTTCAGTCCCTGCTCCCACACACCCCACACAGGGAGAGGTGGCCAAAAACCTGCAGAAGTCTCGCACCTTCCTCTGCCATGGCTCATCAGGAAGAACCACATCTCTCTCCCAACAGCCAAAACCCCTCCTAAGGAGGGGGGCTCCATCCCAGACCCTTCCTTTGGGGGAAGCTCCAAACTTTCCTGCTTTGCAAGTGCACTCGGGTTCCCAGCCCTCCTCTCCAGCGGTGCTGTGGTCAATATCTCACCAGGAGGCTGCTGTTCTCCCTGTGCTTCCCACCCTCCCACTCCTCCCGGGAGCTCTGCATTCATGCCTTTTTGGCCCTCCCTCGGCAGCGAGTGAGGAATAAAGCGGCGCCGGCTGAGCACGACGCAGGCTGCACTGGGATGCTGTGAGCCAGCGAGGGAAGCCTGAATCACCGGCACCTCAAGGTGGGAGTGAGAGATTTGGGCTGGGAGAAAGGGAGGACATCACACGTGCTCCCGGGAGTCAGGTGCTCTCAGCCAGTTGGTTGGGAATTAGGCAACTGGGATCCTTTCCGCACCTTTAAAGATGGAATGAGAGCGATGGGGAGAAGGGGAGGGGCCGGTGGGAGCGCAGAGGGATTCAGCCTGAAGGCTCTGATCTGGAGCCGAGGCTGAGGGATGCTGTCAGTGACTTGTTCTTCTTGGAGAAACTCCTGGAGGAGCGTCCCTGGTGGGATCCCATGGAGATGGAGAACCTCTCAGCCTAGAAATGCCTAAAAATGAGACTGCAAAGGCTCAGCTAGGCACTGTGTGGGAAAGTGGAGTCACTGGCCCCAGCTGGGGGGATTCCAGTGCTTCTGCTGGCATCAGCTGGAAGGGAGCCCCTGAGGTCTGTGGGATCAACCCAGTTTGTCCTCATCTGTTACAGCCACAAGCAGCAGAACTGGATTTATCATTCTTATTCCAGGTCCTTCTCTTCCCCTCTGTTCCCATCCTGCTCTCACACACTCAGACCCTGCGTTTTCCATCCAGCCTGGGGACCTGCCCACCCCGAAGGCGTCCCATGCTGCTGGGCACCTGGCTGGTGGGGGGCTGAGGGCTTGGTGGTTTCATCTTCACACGTCTGAGACAGATTCTGAGCCCTCCCCAAACTGGAGGTGTTGCTTTGCTCATCTGGTGAGCATTCCCAGGAAGAATGGGTGACCACCCTGGAAGTGTTGAGGGGAATGGAGGGAGGGTGGGAGCTCTGCTGGGGTCCACAGGTGACATCCAGTGTCATCAGGGTGGCCTTGCATCTTTGGGACTGTCAAGCCAGATCCACTTTACTTATTAATGGGGCTGAGGGGTATCACAGGGACCTCTGGTTCTCCTGAGCCACGGACAGGAAAGCAGGAAGGACAGAGCATGCAGCGCCTTGGGAAAACCTCTGGAATGGAAGAGCCAGGTCCTGCTGGGACCTTGAGTCCAAGGTTTTTGTTTCTGCGAGAGTCATATGTGTGTAGGCAGGTTCTGTGGGTCTCAGTATGGAAAAACTGCTTTCCAGACTCTGCTGAGTGTGTCTCTGCAGGGGCTAATTAAGGTGTGGGTTTGGACTTTCGGGAAGTGTTGGAGGTGGATGACACCTGGGCTGTCCCGGGTGCCTCCCAGGAAGAGGTGAGCTGGGAGAAGGTTGGACTCGATGACCTTAGACGTCTTTTCCCACCTTTTCCATGATTCTATGAGGTGACTGAGACCGTTTCACGGTGATTTATGGATCAAACCCAAGGTGATGGATCCTGAGTCGCTGCTGGCCCTTTCCGGCCCAACCCGACAGGACCTGCGCACGGTGTCACACTGACCCCGACCCATCCCGTGACGCTGCTGGTATCCCCAGGGGGGGCTGTCCCGGTGGGCGCAAGGGGAACACCTGCCCGGGGTGCGGGAGGGCCGCCCCGGGGGCGCAGGGAGAGACACGGAGCCCGGGGCAGACGGAAACGTTTAAATAGCGGCTGAGCATCCCGCGGCGGGGCTGGGCGGCCGCGGTGCCTGGGGAGCGCTGCGGGGCTCTGCGGAGCCGCTAATGGGCCGAGTCCATTTCAGCGGGATGACGCCACTTGGGTAAAGCGTTAAGAGCTCCGGGAAGACAGCGCAGAGCGAGGGGGAGCGCGATGCTCCCGGGCAGCGCCAGGTCCCTCCCTCCATCCCTCCTCCTCCTCCTCNGAACGCGCGGGGGCCGAGCGGGCGGGGGTCCTGGGCACTCGTGGGCCGCTTCTGAAGGGACGCGGCTCCCTGGATGCGCACGGGCTGTGCGAGGAAGCTGCGGTTCCGTGCCGTGGGGGTTGGGATCCTGCACACGCGTGGGGCGAGCGGTGGGGCTGGGGACGCTTGTGGGTCCGAGTCACACGTGGGTTGTCCTGTGAGTTGTCCCACACACGAGCGGGCTGCGGGCGCGGCGATGCCCGGGAATCCCGGGGACACGGAGGCTGCGTGTGTGCAAAGGGGCTGCGGGACCGCACCGGGCGCCAGCCCCGCGTGGGCTGCGCGCTGAGTGGGGCCGGGGGCTCAGCCTCCCCCCAGCACCCCGCTCCACCCCGCGGCACCCAGATGGACGAGGGGGTCTCTTTTTTCCCACCTGGCGCCCTGAGCCGCTTGTCCCCGGCTCGCAGCCACCTCCAGCCTGTAAATCATTTGCTTTTACAATCCCCCCTCTGGCCCATTATCGAACTTTATATATTTGAGGCTGGTGGTGGCCATAAAGCTGGCCCGGTTTCCGGGGCTGGCATGCCTGCCTGGCAGGCAGGGTGTGAGGAGGAGGAGGAAGAGGAGACTGGGGGACGCTGCCCCAGGACCCCCAGGCGGGCAGGTAGGCAGGGAGGGGTGCAGCAGAGCCCCGGGGATGCTCAGCTCAGTGGGGCTGGGATATAGACTGATTGCAGCCCTGGAATCAGGCTGGGAGGGTGTTGGGGGCACTGGGCTGTTCCGAGGTGGGGGAGGAGGAAGAAGTGGGGTCCCAGCTCGGTCATTCAGTCCCTCTGGAGGACCCACAGATGTTCTGTTCAGCTTCCCTTGGTTCCCACAGGGACGTTTACGTCCCCCCAACCAGTGAGTCTAGGTCCTTGTCTTATCCCTGCACCTTGGAATCGCAGCTCTGGGGGCATTTGGGCCCTGGTCCACTGCTGGGGGGGCTTCCAAGATCTGTCTTTCTCAAGATGCTGTGTCTGAGCCTGTCCCCAGATCCGGAGTGTCCAGCACAGCTGAAGGCCAGCTCCTCTCTGGCTGTGTCCTCTGGGCTCGATTCCTCCTCACGTGGTCCCTCCTGCCCCAGCCCGGCTCAGGGGTCTCCTCATGCCTCCTGAGCTCCAGGTGTTCAGAGGATTTGGGTTACCTGTGTTGGGCCAGCCCTTTGGCTGTCCTTTATCTTCCAGCCCCGTTGGCTCTGTGGCTGCAGGACCCTCTGTGGAGTCTCTCCCTTTGGTGCTGCCTGTGGTTCAAGCCCCCCAGGACCCTCACAGGGGTCATCTCACTGGCCAAGTCTGAATGACCAAGTACTGAGCCCAGGTGAGTGGGAATGGACACCTGGGTGTGAGCAGCTGCTCCCAGGTGGAACCAGCATCGTTCCCTGAGTGATCCCATCCCGACAGGATCTGGGTCATGAGGGGTGTGGGAATGCACCGAGGCTGCTCCCTGCTCCCCTCTGCACAGTCCCAGCTGCAGGCTGAGATGGGCCATCCCTCTCCAGAGGGGTGAGGGGACTTCACATCCTCAGCCTGTGCTTTAGTCAGACCCTCCCAGGTGAGGAGCTTGGTGGCAGCAGGTGACAGCCAAGAGAGCTTTGCCTCTGGCCTGTTCCCATCTCACAAAACTTCCCCAGGTCAGCCGTGCCCTCCTAATTCCCCTTGGTACTGCTGTGAAAGAAAAGGGTACCCAAATCACCTGTGGGTGCCCTGGGTGAGCAACTCTTCACTGTCTGCATCTTGCCACATGGGGAATTGCATGGAGGAGGGAAAACCCCAAATCTGAGCAGATCAGTTGCTTTTTCTTTCCAGAGAGGGGGATGGGAGAGATGAGATCTTGCTTGAACAGTCAAAGTAAGTTGCCTTTGCTTTTCCCTGCTCCTCAAGGTCAGCCTAGCTAATGAAAATCAATCTTCCCTCTGCCTCTCTCTGCTGCATGAGCAGATTCTACCTGTGGCCCCTTCACCTACTTGAAAGCGGCGGTCGCCCCGTTCTGCCGAGCGTGGGCAATGCCGGAGGGAGCTTCCTCCTGGAACGGAGTCTTCCTGCGGGCCCAGGCACCGCGACAATATCCGTGGCACGGAGGGATCGCTCCTGTGATCTGCCTTCTCTGTCCCAGGGAAGCTGGCTGTGCACAGGAAGCACGTATCCCACATGGAAATCTGGGCTGGAGGTGGTGGGGGGAAGCTCGTGGCTGGGCTCTGGCATGCAGGGAATGATGTCTGTCCTCCGGGCACTCCTGGGCAGCTCCGTGTGCAGGTGGCCGGAGTGGGAGCTTTGTGTTTCCGTCACACAGCTGTCCTATGGCTCCCGTGCCCGCTGCTCCCTCTCCTCTCCCAGCCCCACCGAGGGCTCTCCCTGACGAGGTCTGGCAGAGGAGGGTTTGGAGATGGAGCTGCTGCCCTGGGGTCAAGCTTGCCAGGAAGGGGAGTGGTGGGACATGAAGTCCTCCCTGCCCTGTCCCACGGCCCTCAGCGGTGCTGACGTTCCTGGGCACGACAGGCTCTGCTGCCAGCACTGCCACCAGGGAAGGGCCATGTCCTGAAATCAAAGGGCACAGCAGGGTGATGTGAGGGGCACGACAGGGTTTGCCTGTGCCATGGCTGCCTTCTCTCATGTCTGTGCCAGGTTTGAAGGGAAACCTGCCCATCCCAATGCTCCTGACGGGGGCAAATTGGCTCCTGGGCTGGGGAAGGGGTAGTGGGATGCTGCAGTCCACGAGGAATTGGAGTCTGTGGGATAGTCCTGTCCTTGGCCAAATGTAGGGCTCAGTAGTTGCAACTTCATCCCTGGAAGTGTTAAGAAAAAGTGTGGATGTGGCTCTTGAGGACATGGTTCAGTGATGAACGTGGTGGTGGTGGTTGTGCTGGGTTGATGGTTGCATTTGCTGATCTTAGAGAGCTTTTCCAATTTCAACAATTTGGTGATTCTAATTTGTCACTGCTGCTGCCTCGAGTTAGAGAATCTGTGTTCAGATTCCTCATCCCAGTGCTCCCAGTGTGTGCAGGGAATGGGAGCAGGAGGCTGCTCAGGGTGTGCTGGGAACCCCCAAAGCAGAGAGAGCCCCTGCTCTGAGGGAGACGCCGTTCCCAGCTCTGTCATGCCTCTGGATCAGTCACTGATTTCCATTTCCCCTCCTCTGGAGAGAGCCAGCATGTGTCCCTGGGGAAGGAGAAAGAGGTGCTGGTGAGGGGTGGGAAATCCTCTGGAAGGACACGAGAGGCTCAAAAGCAGAGAGAGACTATGCCTGCCGGGGCCGAGGGGCAGATCCGACAGCCCTTCCCTTGGGATGTGTCCCGCCTAAGTGTTCCCAGGCACAAAACTACTCCAGGTCTGATTGTTGGAAATCCTTTCATATGGAGTTCTCCAGCCAGCCTTTGCGTCCTGCTTTGCTCTAGTGGAAGGTGTCCTTGCCCATGGCAGGGGGCTGGAATAAGACAAACTTTAAGGTCCCTTCTACCTCAAAGCAGTCTGTGATTCAATGATTTGGATGGATGTAATAGGGATATTTCTTGTCTTCCTGCCCCATCCTTTAGGATTTTTACATGTGCCCTGATGCCGCAGGGTCTCTCGGCTCCTGGAAATGCAGCTCTCTTCCAGCGTGGCGGAACTCAGCTGTGACGAGACCATGGACCCACCTGCTGAGGACTTCCAGCAGGTTCTGTCCATCGACCAAATCCGCTCCATCCGTGCCAGCAACAACTACGTGGAGAGACCGGCGGCGTGCTTCCAGCAAGTCCGCTCCAACCCCTCGCTGTCGCAGCCCCCACACAAGCAGGAGTGGTCCCAGGACCGCCTGGCGTCTTCCACCTTCCAGGACCTGCACCGTAGCCACAGCCAGCAGCACCAGATGCCACCTCTGCAGCCGCACCTGAGCCACTCGAGCACGGCCAGCTCGGTGTCGCAGAGCACCACGGCCTCCGAGCAGCGCCTGCTGAGCAGCCTGACGCCGTCGCACTCCGGGCACTCGCTGGTGCGGACGCAGCCCCGCGGGGGTGAGCTGAAGGCGGAGGAGTCCCCGCAGAAGGGCGCGGAGCAGCCGCCGGCGCACGGGCACCTGCTGCTGTGCGAGGCGTGCGGGCGCTGCCGCTGCCCCCGCTGCACGGCCGCCCGCAGCCTGCCCTCCTGCTGGCTCTGCAACCAGCGCTGCCTCTGCTCCGCCGAGAGCCTCCTCGACTACGGGACCTGCCTCTGCTGCGTCAAGGGGCTCTTCTACCACTGCTCCACCGACGACGAGGACACCTGCGCCGACGACCCCTGCTCCTGCGGGCCGGGCTCCTGCTGTGCCCGCTGGGCTGCCATGAGCGTCCTGTCCCTCCTCTTGCCCTGCCTCTGCTGCTACTTTCCCACCCTGGGGTGCCTCAAACTTTGCCAGCGGGGTTATGACGGCCTGAAACGCCCTGGCTGCCGCTGCCAGAGCCACACCAACACGGTCTGCAGAAAGATCTCCTCGGCCAGCGGCACGCCCTTCCCCAAAACGCTGGACAAGCCGGTATGACCCTCCCGAGGAGGAGAAGCGGGCTTTGCTCCTCTTCCTCCCCCTCCTCCTCCTCTTCTCTCCTCCATCCCCCTCCTCCCTCGGCTCCCTCTGCTCTGCAGTGCCCACCCCCTCCCCACCATCACCTTCTGGGATTGAGACGGGTGACTTGGGGGGTCCCCCATGCTTTGGGATGCCCTGGCTGGGTGGCCGGGGGAGCTGGCACTGAGCTGGGGGGTATCAGTGGTTTTGCACATGCAGGAGAGGGACAGGAGAGGCAGAGCAAGCCAAAGGTGCCCTCCCTGGCTGTGTCCCACAGGGAAAGGACCCCAGAGGGTCCTTGGAGCTCTGCCTCCATGGAAAGAGAACCTGAGGCCCCTCCGGGTTCTGCTCTCTGTAGTTTCAGGAGCTGCCCCACAGTGTGGTCCTTATCCGTGGGGGAGGAGACAGGTCAGTGCGTCCCTGTGCCAGAGTGCCTCGGGAGCCAGACCCCTCCTCCCACTTTTCTCCCTCTCCTGCACTTTCAGTGGGTGGCCTTTCTCCCCTCAGGTGGCCACAGGTCCCTTTCCCCAAGGGGCTGGGGTGCCAAGGGGTCTCACCAGTGGCAGTGGCTTCCCTCCAGGCTTGGAAGCCGCTGGGAGAAGTGAGCGAGCTCCAAAATGAGGTGGCACCGTGTTTTTCTATCTCAAAGAGGAAGAGAAGGTGTGGGAAGCTTTAGAAACCTTCTGGCAGGGGAAGGAGCTATCGGAGGCAGCCCAGCCCACTCTCTCCTGCCCGACTGCAGCAAGGGAAAGGTTCCCTCTGGGATTTGGCTGAGAACAAGGAGCTGCTTGGAAATTGCCATTCATTTCTCCAGGCCTTGGAGGGCTGCCTGAGGTGGGAGCTGCCGCCTGGCTCCATCCCATCACCCAGCAGCTGCCACAGGCACCAGCTCTGTGCTCGAACCCCGATCTGGTACCTTCCACCAGCACTGAATTCACTTTAAAAAAATATGGCAAAGCCAACTGTGAGCAGCCACCGCTCTGGGGACTCCCCAGCGGGGGCTTCTGTCACCTTGCCTTGGGCTGGAGGACACGGAGAGCAGGAGGGGCTGTCGAAGCTGGGGGCCCCGACCTTCCCTCCCTGCCAAGTTTCCTTTGAGTCCTCGTCTCACTGAGGGGGTTCTGCCACTCGCTGACAGCCGGGCACGGGGCTGGAGCCAGCCCTGGGGCCGGGCCATCTGCAGAGCAGACGGACGCTGCAATCCGGGTCAGGGCTCCGCGTTTCCTGCTGGGATAATAATAACCCCAACTGGTTGCTGTGGCTGGGGGACTCCTGGTGGTCCTGGGCTCAGCCCCATGTCTGTGTAGTGCCAGCTCCTGGTTGTGACCCTGCTGGCATCATTTGAGGGAGTATGGAGCCAGGATGGTGTCCTGGAGCTCGGCTCTGCCTGCCTGTCCTCCTTCCCAGGTGTGTGAGCACGAGAGGAGGCAATGGTGCTCCTGGAGGAATATATGCAACACATCTCTTCTCCAAGACCCAGCTCCCAGAGCCCATCGTCGCCTCCTCCCAGCTGCCTCCTTCCGTAGAGTTCCATGAATCTATTTTTGTAGATATAAATATGTTAGGATGGGTAGGTCTATTACTAATAATATTCATTATACTGCTGTGAACGGTGCCAGGTACAAGGTTTGGCTTCCTGGTGCACTTGCACAGGCTGGAAAAGATGATTTCCCAGTCAGTTTATTACTAATCCCAGGCCTTTTGTTCCCAGGTAGTTTGGAGTGGGGGAAATGGAGGTGTACAGATTGTCTGGGGGTCTGCTCTGCAGGGAGGGTGGGATTCAGTGCTGGCTGAGAGGTGAGGCAGAAGTGGAATCTCATTGTGGGACTCCTCTTTTCATCCATTAACTTTCTAAAAATCGTGGTGGATCCAAGCTCCCTCTGTTGTGGGGAAAAGTGGTTCCAGGGAGTGATTCATCCGGCTTGGAAGCATTATTCATTAAATCCTGTGCTGGCTGTGCCTGGCTCCCCTGACTCAAATGGCACCCAAACATTGAACTCCAGGCTCCATGGGGAAGAGGGGATGTATCCCATCCCTGGTGGGAGGTTTGTGCTGGAGAATGTTATGGACATAGGTGAAATCCTCTCCCTGATTTCACCCTGAGCCTGAGGGGGGATGTGGAAGGATCTGTGGGTATTTCAGGATGATGCTCTGGAATGCAGAGGGATCTCCTGGCATTAGGAAATGATAGAATCCCATCTGTGCATGGTCAATCCCTGAGGCCAGCCTAGACTCTGGAATCATTTGGATTTTAAGGCCATGACCTTCTCAGAGGATGCAATGTAGGTGTACGAACCCTTCTAAGATCATTCCAGTGGCAGTAAATATAAAATGCATTGCAAATACATTTATCCTTATGCCAGTAATTGCTTGGCTCCCTACTTCCAAGTGATGTTGTGGGGAGGCACTTCCTCCCAGAGTCTCCTTCCTTTGGAAAGCTCAGTTCACTCTTCTGTTGGTGCTGATTAAACTCCTTCTTCATAAAAACCAGAGAGCATTTTTAGGGAGAAAAGGTCCCTTTTTCCCTGTGGGTTGGAGGAACTGTCTCCCTTGAATGAGAATGAGAAACAGTTCATTGAAACTTTTAAAAAGAAAACTAATGAACAGAATTTTCCAACTTGCTCTACTTCGATTTTTTTTCCTCCTCCTTTTTAAACGGATCCCACTTGTAAATTTAGTTACCACCTCTGTATCTTTGCAATTCATTGCTTCCTCTCCTGATGGTGGAATGACTCAACATGTGAAGCTTCATCATTTTCACGGCCTCCCAAGTCATGCGAGCGCGGGGTGACCCCCCCAGGTGCTGGAGCTGGGGGATGAGGAGAAGGCTGCCCATGGATCAGCTCCCCAGAGCAGCTCTGCTTGGCACGGTGGCAGCAGCACAGTTACCTTCAGGAACTGGGGGGAGGCCAAGACTGCCAGGAGCCTCCACCTAATGGGCTTTTTCTGGGTCAGTGCAGAAGCTCCCTTCCTACCAGGGAAGGGTGCCACAGCCTGGTGAGGGCTGAGTAGCACAGCCAGGGCTCTGGAATGTCTCCTCTCCATGAAATGACAAATCTGGGGGATATATTTCATGAAATAATGGACGTGTAGAAGGGGAGGGATTTAAAAGCTGTGGACATGGTTTAGTGGTGGCTCACAGTGCTGGGTTATTGTTTGGGCTCAGTGGTCTTAGAGGGCTTTTCCAGCAGGAATGATTCCATGATTCTAGGAAATGGAGAGGATGAGAGCCCCAGCTGGCACCGAGGGCTGTGGGACCAGAGCAGGGCTTTGTTTTCACTGAGGGCAGACACGAAAGGCACGTCCAGGACCTGCGGGGGCTGAAGGAGTTCAGCCTGTTGGTATCTGCCCTGCTCATGGGGGCAGATGGCTTCACCTGGAATTCCTGCTGTCCACTCCAGCTGGGGATCCTCAGCACATTTCCCTTCCTTGCTCTCAGCAGGCAGGAGAGGTTGGGAAGCACCAAAAGCTCTCCAGGGAGAAGCAGCCAAAGCTCCGGTTCACCAAGCTCATCCGTGGTGGGGAAGGCTGTGGCTTCTCCCAACCTCCTCTGACCAGATCCTGCTCCATCCCCAACTCAGCTGCCAAGCTGTTTGGTTTGCCCGTGGAGAGGACCCTGGTTCTGGTTGGGGCTGGGAGCCCCTTTCCTGCCCCACCCTCTGTGAGTCAGATCCCATCTGCTTGGGGTGTTTGTCTGCAGCTGCCTGTCCCAGCAGTTGGGTTTTCTCTCTGTCCTGACGGATCTTTTTTGATTTTCTTTTGGGAGCATCACATGTGGAGCCCTCTGCCCTCACACAGGGATGGATCCACATTGTGAGGGAACGTTCCTGGGTTGTTGTCTTTCCTTTGCCAGGGAACATTCAGGGCTGGGAGCAGATTGGATCAGGGAAAGAGATACAGGTGTCAAAGGAGCAGGAAGCAGGAGCTGCTGAGCAGGACCTGAGCTCCCCCTGCTTTGCTCCCCATCCAGAGCCTCCTTTTCCCACCCAGGAGTCCAAAGCTCCATCCATGCAAGAACCTCTGATGTTTTTTGCTCCCTCCAAGGCTTCGCTTGGTCCCACTCCCCTTTTTCCCCACTGGCAAATCAGTCTCAGCACTGGTGGGGAGGGGTCGTGGGGACCAGGCTGGAGTGTCCCTCCCATTCCACCCCCCACCACTCCTGGTGGAAGGGCCAAAGAGGTCCTTGGACTGCTGTCCACTCATCCTTGAGAAACATCAGTGCCTCAGAGAACAGGAGGAAGCTCTTTGTGACTCACAGATTCCCATAAAATCCCACCGAGTTCACTCCTGCCTATCCCCAGGGGTGAATCCTGATGAAGGACAAATGCCATTGGCCAAAAGATGCCAAAGCCTGGAATCAGAGATTAGGAATGGCTCTGAAGATTGGTAGAGAGGGATGAGCCAGGTTTGAGGGGACCTGCTGTGGGATTGGCACAGGAAAGGAGCCCACTGTGCCCTAAACTCCTGTTCCCAGCACCACTGCTGTCACTCTTTCCTGGGCTGTTCCAAGGCTGGAGAAAGCTGGGAGTGCTCAGACACTGGGAGGTCAAATATTTGTGATAGGGATGTGATAAGGGCTGACTCCCACCCCAAAGCTCACTCTTGGTCTTTAACAGGATCCAGTTCAGGCTTAGCTCCTCCAAGGAACTCATGGAGCCCATGGGATGCTCACTGATCCAGCTGGCCCAAACCACTCTGAGCTGGGACCTCTTGGGCTCAGTTGGCTTTGGATATTTCCCTGTGAGCACCAGAATCTCTTGCCAACCCTCCTGGAGTCACACTGGGAGTGGAGCTGGGATCTGTTCTCTTGCTTGGAGTGACAGTGCAGAAGTATCGCCTGAGGACACAATCTGGGGTTCCTCGGAGGGGCACTGCAGGCACGAGGGGTTTTGGATGGATGGGAAGGGGTCACAGCCCTCCAGGGCAGTGGGAATGTGTGAGGGAGGCTCTGGGTCCCTCTCCTGTTGTGCCCAAAGGCCTTCATCATGAGCAGGACCAATCCCACCCTGAGTACTGGGCCTGGGAGAGGAGGTCCCACAACCTCTTGCCAAAGTCACCCCAAGTCCCAAGCCTGGCCCATCCCCACCTTGCCCCTTGCCCCTTTCCCCCTTTCCACTGGGATGCTCCTCTGGCAGCAGCTCCTCATCCTCCTCCTTCCCTGGTGTCCTCAGCACAAAGCTCTCCTTGGAAGATCCCCCTGGGCTCCACAGGACAGGCCCAGGATCCCAAGGCTCTCATCCCGAGTTTCTGGGTACAAAGCCCTTCTGTACAGCCTGTAAAGATCCCTCCCCAGCTCTCTCCATTCCAGTTCCTTTCTTTAAGGTATAATATATGTTTATAACCTGATGGATGTTGGTTTTTTTTTTTTTTGTTTGTTTTGTTTGTTTTTGAGTTTTTTTTGACAATACTCTTGTACCTTTTAAGGGGGGAAAATTAAAAAACCAAAGTATTTATTTGAAAAATTTATTTTAAAGATAAGAAAAAAAAACCTATTTATTTTACTGCACCCTCTTCTGTTTGGTTTTCTTTTCTCGCAAAGCTGATAACTCTTACAGAACCACTGCTGAGGTGAAAGAAGTGATTCTATGGGTGGCTTCACAAGCCCACTTAGAGCAACTATTCAATAAAAATATATATTAATTTTGAACATGGTCTCATTCTTGTCTCCATGGTGGCCAGGGCATGGCTCAGGTTTTGCCTGGGATGCCGGATGGCTGGGCAGGGACTGAGAACTGGGGGGATTATCCTGGCCTCCATGAGATCTCCCCTGGGAGTCTTCTGATGCTCAAACCTCCAAAATTCAGTGTGGGCTTCCCTGCTGCAGCTGCCCCAGATCCCTGAGGAAGGGCTGGCTCAAGTGGCAAAGAGCAGGAGCAAAGAGGGGGAGACTTAGGTAAGAAATTCCCGAGTGCTTGGGGGCTTTCAGTCACCCCACAGAGATCCTAACATGCTCCCAAAGCCTCTCCCACTGCCAGAGGAGAGGGGGTGATGCCACAGGGCCATGGGTGTCTTCTGCAGGAGGAGCTGCCACCTGGCTCCTTCCCCAGCAGCTGCTGAAGGCACCTTGGAGGTGGGTTTAGCCCAAACCAGGAAGAATTCAGGCCACACCCCAGAAGCTCCTGGGCCAGGCTGGTGCCTCTGCTCCCTGTGCACATCCCAGAGCTGTGGATCCCAAAGCCCTGCCCATAGAGTGCAGATATCCTCATCCTGAGGGCTCTCTGCTCACTGTGAGCACTTCTCTCACACAGCTGGTGGAGCTTTATCCCAGCACTTCCAGAGCACGAGGTCCTTGCACATAGATTTGGTGGCTGATCAATCCCATGGTTAGTGACACCCCCCTTATTCCTCTTTCATTTGTTGGCTTCAGTGCCTACCCCTCGGCTTGGGCTGAACCTGTTTCCTCTCTCTGCAAGAGTCCTTCCTTTCCTAGGAGGGTTTTCCTAGGCCAGACTTATGCTGAAGAGACTTCCCAATCCCTGTGCTGAATTAAAACCACGCATTCTCCACATCTCTCACCACAAACCCTTTTCCCAGGCTGGTTCCTTGTTTCTCCCTGTCTGTGGCATTGCCGGTATTGGAGCCTGCTTTTCAAAATCAATTCCAACGCCTCATCCCCAGCATCCAGGATCTGCCTGAGGGCTCTGGAGCACAGATGTGAGTCCAATCCCTGCTGTGACTCACTCTTCCCCTGCTTTTCAAACAAAAGATGGCTCCGGGCCATTTGTCACCCATTGGCTCCTTTCAGTGCCAAAGTCCCTCTCCTTTGGACAGAGCCAAGCACTTTCATTCCCAGATGTGCAGCTTTCTGTTAACTGTGTTAGTGCCTGTAGTGCCACCTTCCCAAGCCTCCCCTGTCCTCATGCCACCAAATCCTCTGGCATCTCTGAGTCTTTCTCCTGTGGTCCCATGGAGGAAGCCTCAGGAGCTGAACTGTAATGTGAGACAGTGACCTGCAGACCAAGGTAATCAGAAACAGATGTTAATTGCTCACTTGAACATTCTCCTTCAGTGTGAAGGAAGTCATAATGGTCCCAGGAATGACAAAAAACCTGCAAAAATTGCTTTTTTTCCTGAGATTAGGGTGATTATTTGAACTGCACAATCATTTTCTGTTTTGCATCCATGTGAGGACAAGGAGAGACTCCCTAGGCTCGAACACCCTGTGGTGCCTACCCCACGTGAACTGGGGCACTGAGCCATCCAGAGGGTTTAGCCTGGAATAAAACCCCAGCTGTTCTTGTCTAACAGAGGTTGTTCAGAGCTGAAATGTCCTGTTCTGTCCTGTCCCAGGACCAACACAACCCGAGCGAGCTCAGCTCCATGAAACCCTTCTCAGACACGGACCATGTTTTCCAGAAGTGCATTTCCACTTTCCTGGTTTTGAAATCTTCCCTTGCCCAGAGCAAGCGAAGTCAGGCTAAGCTCAGATTCCCCTGAGGATGCCCAGGTGTGATCCCATGCCTGTTGTAGCATCCCTCGCATCCCGGGAAGGTGCCTGGCGGGCTCAGGAGAGCCAGGGAAGGTGTTTGCAGTCAGAGCTTGGCTGTCTAGACGGGAGAGAGAGAGGAGCCCTCAGAAGGAGTCATTCATCTCTTCCTAAGATGGCTAAATAGGTCAGATGACTCATGCCCTGAAAGTGCCGATTTCTCTGCGCTGACTACAAAGAGGGAAGGAGCTCCCGCCGTCCCCCCGCGCTGCAGACACCGAGGGGAGTGGATCCGAGCCTGCCTCATGGATGTTCCCTGGGTCAGGTCTCTGAATTCAGCCTCCCCGGGGATCCTCAGCGCTGCTTCCTCAGTGATGCTGATGAGGAGAAGGAGGATTAATTAAATACGGGTGGGTTTTGACTGGTGCTGAAGGTGATGCCTGTAGAAACCTGGGTGTGCAGAACTGGGTGGGACCGAGCAGAGGGTCCAGTCCAGTTCCCTGCTGACACCCTCGGCTGTAGGGACCAGGGGACAGGAGTTCAGGCTGGAGGGATTTGCACAATGGCTTCTCCACCATCAGAAACCCTTTCCTGCCCAGCCATGGTCGTGCTCTGGGTAGGGCTGAGGGCACCTCTGCTCTCACACCTCTGGCCTCACAAAGCCAAGGCTGCTCTGGGAAGAGACAAGAGGCCATTCTTACGTTGCCCCACCACTGTTCAGAGTTGCTCAGTGAGGTTTAGGAATCCTTGGAGGCATCATAAGGTTGAGGGGGCAGCTCTGAGGGCAGCCAGGAGCCTTTGGAATATCACCGACAAGAAATGACACCTCAGAAGGGTGACCTGTGCTGTGATTGCAGCCTTGGGAATGGGGGAGATTTGCTTCCTACAGGAAGGAGGGTCTTCAGGACCCAAGTGTGTCCAAAAAGGACAATTTGAAACCTCAAAAAACTCAAAATGCCTGCGGGTTTCGGCAGTGCCCGGGTATCACAGAGCCACACTCTGGCCCTGCAAAACATCACGAGATTGGCTTAAAAATCAAGATGCAGCTCACAGCAGATTCTTGTTTTTCGCTGCTGCTTTTGGAGGCTGACTGAGTCATGCTCACAAGCCTCCTTTGCCAGACAGCAGGGCTGGCAGCTTGCTGGGCCCGTGGGGCGAGCACAGAATCCTCCCATAGGCCCGGAGCAGGGCCGGGGGGGCAGCTGAGCTCAGAGGCAGCCTGGGCACCCCTGGCACCCACCAGGTGTGCACGAAATGGCCAAGGATCCTAAAGTGGGGATGCTGCCCAACACCCAGCAGGGATGGGAGGTCCATCTTCTCATTTTAGCCCGGTCACTGGCAGGCTCCTTCCTCTGGCCACCTCACTTTGGCCTCGGCAGCTGCTGGTGCTCCGAACCACGGGGTCGAGGGGCATCCTGGGGTCTGGCCCAGTCCCAGCCCTTGCATCAGCAGCTGCAGAACATTGCAAAGCTCACCACTGGTGTCTGAAGTGGGAATGTTTTCCCCTGGCTGAAGACCCCCTCATAGGGGTGTTCTCTGGTCTCCTTCCTCTCCGTGTTCTGCTCCTGGGATGTGCCTGAGGTTCAGGATATTTCTTCAAGGCACATCTAGAACATAACTCTTTTCCTGATGTGGAACTCCAACTCCTCCTGGGGAGCTTCTAAAGGATTTATTTCCTGTACCCACTTCCCCTGTGCCTTGCTGCTTTCCATGAGGACATTTGTATGGTACAGTAGCATCTCAGTCTTTTGATGTGCAATTATCATCTGCAGAAATGACTAATCAATTAAGGACAGTCACTCCCAGGCTTTCTATTTATTTCTTTCTCATTGAAACCAGAGCAAATGTGCCCTTTTTTTCACGGGGAAATGATGTTTTTTTCCAGACATGGCTGCTGAAAACTTCCCAGCAGATCTGAAAATGACATCATGCCCTTCTTGGTCCCCACTGTTGTCACTGTCAGCGCTGAGCTGGTCCTGCTGCTGACAACAAGCCCCTGTCACCATCCCTGCCAGCTCAGCAGTGCCAGCAGGGGTGGGAACATGCCAGGAATGGCTCAGATCAGACTTGGAGAGCAGCTCAGGCAGGTAAAAGGGGCCCAAAGTGAAAGCAAGAGTGAAGACACTCCACCTTAAAGGTGGTGAATCCTGAGGGGACAGAGGGACTCTTTACAAGGACATGGAACAACAGGAGGAGGACAATTAAGCTGTCAAAGGGCAGGGATGGATGGGATATTGTTCCCTTTGAGGGTGGTGAGGCCCTGGCACAGGGTACCCAGTGATGCTGTGGCTGCCCCTGGATCCCTAGGAGTGTTCCAGGATGGAGCAACCTGAGATAGTGGAAAGTGTCCCTGGCCATGGAGGCGTGGAATGAGATGATCCTCAAGCTCCTTTCCAACCCAACCCATTCCATGATTCTGTGATCAGCCCAACCTTCAGCAGCTGAGGAGGCAAACGGCCTCAGAGCAATGAGTCAAGGGACGAGGAGGTTCAGGTCCTTGTCACCTGCATGTAAGGACAGGCAGATGCACTTGGAAAGGGGCTGTGCAGGAGACCTTTGCAGGTGCGGGGCTGGGCACCGTCACCATCATGGCACCCTGAGGAGCAGAAGGAATCTTCCACCCAAACACCTCTCTGCTCTTCCTGCTCACACTACTGCTCCCAGAGCCCCTGGGTGACCCTGAGCAGGGGCACAGAGCTGGGGTGGCCTGGAGACTGAGCTGGAGCTGAAAGAGAAGCGGAGCTGTTTTGTAACAGCCTCCCCTGGGGACAGATCACGCCACACCGGAGAGCGCCTCCGGAGAGGCGCGGCAGGCACGGAGGTGACCAAATGAATTGACACCAGGCAATTCTCAGTGGAGCTCCAGAGACAAAGTAATTGAAAATAAATGAAGGAACATGACACCTGGCTGGTAGATCAGTTATCTATAGCGTCCCTTTCCTGAAATAACTGCCTCCCGAACTCCTTCCGCCGAGGCAAAACCAAGGAGATGCTCACGTAAAATAGGCCACTCCAGCAGGGACCTGGAGGCCCCTTTATTTTTAATGGAAGCTGCCAGAAGGGTTAATTGGATGGTACATGGCAGTTCCCTCCGTCTGGGGATCGTCCGCCCTTGCCACCACCACCAGGAACGTTGAGGATGAGGTGCCCCATCACTCCTGTCCTTGGGCAGCACTCGGGTCACAGACCAGTGCAAGAGGTGGTTTTCCTGGTTCTCCAGCTCCAGACACACCAGGGTGTGCAGCTCTCACCCCACAGGTTTTGGGTCATTAGGATTCGGGGTGAGTCATCAGCACATCTACGCTCAAAAATGCCCCAAAATTCTTCTAAGAGGGTTCTGCAGAAGCCACTGACGCCAAACTGCAAGGGTTGTTCAAAAGTGCTTTTATTCCTGATGGGACTCCTGCAGAGCCTATTTTGGGCAGTCCCTGCCCCTATGGAGAGCTGGAAGCAAAGGTGAGGAGAAAGGAGCTAGTGGGAGGTCTGGTGTACACAGCCCTGCCAGCATAACCCTGGGGTCAAACCCATCAACAGGAGTCAAAATTGCAGCAAATCCTAGATCACCCACTGGCCTTTCCATTGCTGAGACAGGGTCACAGCTTCCCCCTGCCGACCTGCGCAAGGGGACATCCCACAACCATGGAATCATAGGATATCCTGA
Organism: Peucedramus taeniatus; assembly: GCA_013400575.1. Lineage (NCBI taxonomy): Eukaryota > Metazoa > Chordata > Aves > Passeriformes > Fringillidae > Peucedramus > Peucedramus taeniatus. The sequence continues at coordinate 29,987 of WBNO01021840.1, forward strand.
CTGGAAGGACCCACAAGGAACTGCTGGCCCTGCACAGACACCCCAGCAATCCCACCCACCATCTCTGAGAGCAGTGTCCAAACACGCCCAGAGCTCTGGCAGCCTCAGGGCTGGGACCATTCCCTGAGTCAGGAGGTTGGAAAGGATTTGGCTGATGAGCTCAGAGCCCAGGGGCCCAGGCAAGCAGAGGCGTGGCTGTGGCAATGCCATGCTCTGTCCCGCACCCTCTGGAGGGCTGGGCTTGTGCTGGGGAGTAGATTTATCCTGGCTATGGATATTGGCACAAGGCAGGATCTCTGCCCACAGGAAACAGCGTCTTCCCGAGGGAAAGAGTCTCTGCCCATCGGAGCCGAGTCCCCCACAAGGGAAGAGGTGTCCTGCTGACTTGCAGACAGGGACATTGGCACCATCAGCTTGGCCCTGCCATTGCTCTGCCAGGACCGTGGGGATGGGATCCACAGCAACAAATGGAGAAGACCCTGCGGACACCTGGTCCCTGCCCATTCCCAGGGGAATGGTTTGGCTTGAACCTCACTGCTGGTTTTCCTCCCCGGCAAAGTGGAGCTGGGTTAAATCTCCCTTTGGGAGCAGCCCCATCAAAGCCCTTCTGCCCCAAGGGGACACCACCTGCTTTTCCCTTTTCATCTGTTCTCCTTGTTCTGAAGATGAAAGCAGCCAATACAGAAAGCAGGTACTGTACCTTTTGAACAGAGAAAAAGAGAAAATAAACAGCATGGGGAAGGTCTGGGCCTGAAAAAAGAGTGGCCTTCAAATTGAAGGGCCTGGAGACATCCCAGCTCACACAGCCCTAGCACAGGGCTGAAGGATCCCCACCATTCCCTGTCACCTGGGGCAGGACAGGGCTGCCCCTCACTGGGGACCCCTTCCTTGGAATAAAACTTGGCCACACAAGGGATTGAACTTTGGGGGGAGAAACCAGGTGTCCTGAGCACTCCTGCCAGGGCTCTTCTGGGGCCTTTGATGGGTCCCCCCACTGCAGTGAGACTTTAAATGCCCAAACATACCAGCTGTCTGAAAGGCACAGGCAGGAGCAATTCCTTTCTTACAGCTAGACATGCTCCTGATATTTCTAACTTACCTCATCAGTTCTCCTGATTTTTGGTGGTTCTGGCACTTGCTGTCATTAAATGAGACAGAGGAGGGGACAGGCAGCCAGGAGTGTCCCAGCTGGGCCATGTCTGTGAAAAGAAAGATAGAAAGAAAGCAAGAAAGAAAAACTATCCCTCCCCCTCCAACAAACCCTGTAATGAAAACATGGCCAACCCTGGGCTCTGCCCTCTGCCCTTTCTGGGGCGGGTTGCAAGGTCACAGGGACGTGGTCCCCCAGTATTGATCAGGACTCTTTGGGACTGGCATATGGCACCAGGTTTCAAAGGCCGAGCAGCTCAAAAAGAATTAAGTGGGGGCAAAGAGTGGAACGTCCCAGATTGAACTCCTGACACGTGGGGGTCAAAGAGCACCGGGGATAAAGCGGGGTCTGGAATGGTTTGGGCAATGGCAAAAATAAATATGCAGGCATTAAAAATCAACACCCTTCCAAGGCTGGGGATGAAATCCTACTGTGCTTCCAAGGGGCACTGGAAAGAAGTGGGCTGGGTGAGTTGGATGTGCTGGGCCACAATGAACAGGGAGAATGTCCTTGTTTGTCCCAGGAGTGACAGCAGGAGAGCCTCACCTGGAGAGCGGCTCCATGGGCTCCACCAGCTGGAATTTTGTGGGGTTTCACCTTCCTGTTGAATGTCCCTCAGCTCCTTAAGGACAGAAGGGCCACCTTAAAGGGAGAGAGGTGGAAAGTGAACCTCTGTCTGTGTAGGAGCATCCCTTCTCTACCAGGAAAGTGGCTAGAATACAAAGGAAGCCAGCATCAGCAGTCCATACTTCAGAGTAGGATGAGGTGGGAGAGGTGGAAAGGTCCAAGAAAGCTGGAAATCTGAGCTTGTGTCAGAGGCCTTTTCCCTGAGCCACCATGTCCAAAGGGTCAATCCAGTGGGCAAGGCACTCCTGACTAGGTCCTGAGGGGAGGGAACCACCTTCTGCCCCTCCCATCAGTGGGTCCTTCTTGTGTCCAAGGGCTCCAGGTGGGAAATACGGTGCTCAAGGATAAGAAAATCAACATTTTCACCCATAAAGCTCTTGGAACTCCATGTCTGGGTCATGTCCTGGTGAGGGTTGTGGTGTTGGTACCACACTGAGCATCTCCTCCCAAAATCAGCTGTTTTTTCCAGCTGTTCTCCTCACCTCACAACCCACTGCAAAGGCCAACTCCTGAGCTACATTCCACACAGGAAACTCCAGCTCTTCCTTTAGGGCCCCAGAGAGACAGACTCCTGAGGGACTGTGTGTCCCAGTCCTTATCCATCAGAACGTTTCCAGCCTCTCATGTCCTTCCCTCTCCTGACTTTTGTCATGTTTGTTTTGAGGGTCCTCAGTTCTAGGCTGTGCTAAAGGAGTGGAATGGGAGACTGTCAGGGATGCAGTGAAGGACAAGGGAATGTGTGGAGCTTTCCCTACTGGATGGAGGTTGCTTTGTAGCCTACATTTGTGTCCCAGACCAGACCCCCCATAGCCTTCCCCAGAGCCGTCAGCCCCAGTCTGGCAGCTCTGGGGAGGTACACAGAGGGTATCCTGTGTATTATGGGAACCCAACTTCCCACAGCCTGGATGGGCTGGGGAGGCTGCAGACACCTCAGGAATTGTCTTCCTGAGCATGTGGATGCTTCAAGCCCAAGGCACAGGTTGATGAACTTAAGCCTGATTTTCCAGCTCCCTCATCCTCTCTGTGTGTGGTGCCAGGCTCTGATCCCAGAGTCCTGCTGAGGGGAAAGGCACATGGCCTGGAGGGAAAAGGCATGAAAGGGAAGAAGCTTTCAGTTCATGGCTTTCCCATGGTTGTTTGGGTTCTTCCCAGTGTTGGGATGCTCTGTGGGAGCCCACAGGCTGCATCCTCATCCCTCTCCTGTCTGGACCATGTCAGAGACAAAGGAATCCCATGGTGCCCTCTGCTCCAGCTTCACTGAACCCCCAAAACTGTGGTGTTCAATGCTGAGAGTCCTGGAACAAATCATGGAGCTTGTTTTCCTGGCTGATTTTTGTTGATTCCTTCTCTCATGTTTTCCCAGAGCCTTTTATGCCCAGCCAAGGTGCTCTATCTCCCTCCCCAGCTCTGCCTCCAGGGCCTTGCTCGGCTCTGCTGTGTCTCCTCTGTCTGGTTTGTGATAAAACAAACTGCTCAGCATGGCTGGGTGAGCTCCCAAACACGGAGCAGGCATCCAGAGCCTCGTGACCACACACTTCCACCACAGCACATGGATATCTCCAACAGCAATGTCCCAAAATTTCCTCTCAGAGTGTTTCTAGTGTGTAAGAGAACAAGGACTTCCCTGCTGAGCACCTTACCAAGGTTTTAATTTTAAAATGTATTATTTTTCTGATTTTTTTAAAGAAAATTTGGGGGAGTTGAGAGGTAACTCAGTCGACAAAGAGAACAGCTGGATACTTGGAGAAATAGGAAAATTTCTGGCTGTGAAGGCCAATTACACATCCAGAAAGTTGTGCTATGCCTGCCCTCTCCCTTGACCGCTCAGGTGCGGCAGACAGGAGAGGCAGGATGGCATTTTGTGCCTTCAGATGTTTCTCCTCCATCTGTGTAGGTGGAATCCTCTAAGTGACACATTATCCCTTCCACTCTGCACTTCCCCCTGGATTTCTCCTTCTCATGACTGCTCGAAAATGTGTTCTAGAGCTGCTGTACGATGAGCAGTCAGTGCTTGAAAACGCTGCCTGCTTTCCCCCGCCCTGTTCCTCGTGGAGAATTTAGTAGCAGATGGCAGCCTCAGAGCCCTGAGAATGAAGCACTCCAGAACTGACAGCATAACACGAAATCTTCCTCCCTCTTCCAGCGCCATGGCTCTGATGGTGCAGAGTGAATAATTTAGCATCCATCTCTCATTCAGCAAATGCTGCCGGTGAGCTCTGTGAGGATGATTTTTATTAACTGGCCGGCTGGATGCAATTTTCCAGCAAAGCCTGTGTGCAAACAAATTGGAGCTGAGTGCTGGGTGAGTGCCAGTGCTTCTGGCTGTCTCCTGCTCCAGGGAGATGAGATGCCCACATCCTGTTACACCATCTCTGCTGCTCTTCCACTATTTCCCAAGACCATGAGGAACTTTGCTACTGGACAATCTTGGGTTCATATCAGCCAGACTGTGCAGCAAGACACATGTTCATGATGGGGCTTTTTTTTTTTTGTTGTTGTTCCCTGGGAACACTTGAGCAAAATCTGGCTGCCCAGCCTGGTCTGGAAAAGCCATTGCGGATGTCGCTGATGGGGCTCGTGGGATCTGACCAAAAAAAACAGTTCTGAGCCCTTTTGTTCCTGCACCATTTGTCCCTTTCCGCCTCATTCCAGCATCAGGGTGACCGTGTCAAGAGGTGAGAGTGGCATCTGGGCTCACTGGGCCCCACTGCTGTCACCTGTCATCAGCAGGAGAGGTGGGGCCAGCCTGGAGCTGCAGCAGCAGCCAAAGTCTGGCAGATCCTGGAACCCCAGGATGGTTTGGGTTGGGAAGGACCTTAAAACCAACCTCGTTCTATCCCCATGGGCAAGGGACATCTTCCACTATCCCAAGGTGCTCCAAGCCCCTTCCAGCCTGGCCTTGGACACTTCTAAGGATGGCAGTGTTGATTTGCAGGGGAATTCCTGGTTTGGCATTGCCTCTTCCCCACCGATTGTTGTTTACAACCCCCTGCAGACCCCAAGGGGTGATACTGTGGGGGTGACAGGTCCTCCAGCCCCTGTACCTGCTGCACACAGCCTAGCAGAGCAGCAGTGGCACCTCGAGATGCCTGTAGGGGAGTGTGAGGGATACGAATCCTGCAGTGGGCAGGTAGGAGAGCTCTGTTGGACAGGTGCCTGGAACATTAGGCTATTATTGGAAACACCAGGCTTTTATGGTAAGTAATTGTGATGTTATTGGGCGTTTTCCCTAAATAATCCACCACACTCCCATCTGCTGGCAGCTGATGCTGAAGGGAGAGGGGGGTGAGTGCAAAAACCGGGGAGGTGATGTGGTTCTGCTCTGGTTTCTGGAATGTGAAACAGGGCAGCCATGGGGTGAAACGGGGTGACTGTGAAGGTCTCCGTGGCTCTGCTCCTGAGCAGGGCTGTGTCCTTCTGCCCTGGAGCCTGGCCAGCCCTGAGAGCTCTTTTCCAGCTCTCTCCAAGTTCCTGTGTGCTCGTGGTGTCCTTCTCCTCTTCTTGCCCTCGGCTGGAGCAGGGAAGCACTGGGGAGATGCAGGAGATAGTGGTGCCTCGGCAGCGGGGGTGAGGTGGGCAGGAGCTTCCAGCAGGAGTGGAAAACTCCCAGGGCTCCAGTCAGGTCTGGGATGGGCTGGAGCCCGTCCGTGTGTCTGGCTGCACAGCCCCACACAGCCCCTGCTGGTGGAGATCTGGAGATCCCTGGTTCTTGGCTGTTCCTGCAGCTCTGTAAGTACGGGAATTTATTGGGATGTGAGACCCTGCTCACTGGAACTTTGGAATTCCTGTTTCGCCCTTCTCCACTCCCCCACAATGTGGGATATTCACCTTCTACGGAGAAATACAAGACACCAGAACTGCAACCAAGGGTCCTGGTTTCTGTAGGAGGTTCTTTTCCATAGAAATGTGGAATTGTTGAAGTTGGAAAAGCCCTCTCAGGTCATAGAGCCGAACCATTCCCTCATCACTGCCAAGGCCACACCAAACCATGTCCCCAAATGTCACGTTCATGCAGCTCTAAATCTCTCCAGAGATGGGGACTCCACTCCCACTCTGAGTTGCCACTTTCATGCTGCGGATATGTCAGAAGTGACTTTTTGGGTCACTCTTCCCCAAGTCCCAGCCACAAGAAGCCTTTTAGGAGCTTGGGAGGTGGATATAGGCATCTGAGGGGCTTTGGCACCACACGTTGTGGAGGCATCTGGGTCAGTCAGGGCTTTGAGCAGCATTGGTGCTGTGCCATGGTGAGATTTGTCCTCTCCTGAGCACCTATGGAAGGATAAGAGCATCCCCAGAGCTGGAATCAGCAAGGACAGCTCTGGCAACTAGGCCACCCTGGCTTGAAATAGCCCATGGGGCAGGATTAGCATCGTTCTCCCCGAGGAGAATCCCAAAAGGTAAGAGATCTCCCTGGAAAATTCAGTCTTCTCCTTTTTTCTCATACTGAGCCTAAAGGAGAGTCTCACTGCTCTTCCCAGCCCCTCCTTTCTGACTCTTTTGTGCACAAACCCCATCACTCTGCAGGATCCTGGCTGGCCCTGGAATTACTCACCAGGAATGAGCCATTTCCATGTGCACATTGTCACCGTACAGTTGTCTGTGAGAGCTGGGCTGCCAACATCTGACAGCTATGAATAGCCCAGGGCTCAGAGGAGGCAGGAAAACACCTTTGAACTCCCCTGAAATCTGGTGGAACTGCAGAGCTGCAAAGGGACAAACCATAAATATTGGCCTAAAAATACATTTCATGGAATGGTAGAACCCTAGAATGGTTTGGGTTGGAAGGGAGCTTAAAGATCTTCTAATTTTTACCCCCTGCCATGGGCAGGGACACCTTCCACTATCTGACGTTGCTCCAAGCCCTGTCCAGCCTGGCTTTGGACACTGCCAGGGACCCAGGGGCAGCCACAGCTTCTCTGGGCACCTGTGCCAGGGCCTGCCCACCCTCACTACATAAACAGTCTCCTTTTTGTCTGCTTTAAATTGACCCAGTGGGTGCTTGGAGCAATTCAGGGCTCAGCTTTGGCATCTCCCCTCCTAGCGGTGCCTTGCAGGAGCCACGGAGCCTCCCCGGAGCCACTTTTTTTGGGATTCGCTTTTGCCCGCACTGTCCAGACCTTCCTGCTGCCGCCTCTCCCCTTCCTCCCCATCAGCCCACCCTCCTCCTCCTCCTCTCGTTGTCCTGGCAACCAGAGGCCAGGACGCCTCTGCCCCGGGTGACAGCCCTGCAACAAAGGCGGCTTTGAGAGGGCCGGCGGGACGGGGACGTCCCCAGCGCCCTTCAATGCGCGCTGGCGAGTGCTGGGGGTGGCCCCGAGCCCCGGGGGATCCCCGGAGCCTCGGCGGTTCCTGCAGTCCCCCTTCGTGTCCCACAGGTCAGGGGACAGGGTTCACGGGCTCCTCTCCGCGACGGGGCCGAGGTGGATGAAGGAGGGGCACGGGCTCATTCTTGTCACTGTGGCAGGGTGGAGACCGGGTCAGGCGTCCTTGAAACCCCTCACACAGCCCGGTGGGTCCCCAAGTGTCATTCAGCGTGAAGGAAGTTGTCCATCAAAGCTGGGGGGGCTGTGGGAATACCTGCGGGCAGGCCAAGACAGAGGGAGCGCCTCAGGGAGAAAACTTCCAAATCTCTGGCCCTGCTGCTTTTCCCTTTTCCCTCTTCTCCCAAAACGAGCTGCACTTTCCCAGACCCATGAGACTAAAGGAATTCACCGGTGCAAATCTAGAAACAGTTCCTCTGCAGCAAGACTTGGCATTTGCTTGGGTAAAGCATGAGGCTGGGAAGTTATTCCAGGGAAGAATTGATCTGCAGTCAGAGCTGGAGGTCTTCTTGCCTAAACCAGCAGCAGTGGTGGTTAATGGTTGGACTTGATAATTACAGATCTTTTCCACCCTAAATGATTCCAGGATTCCATAAACTTAACACCAGGTCCCAGGGATGTCAGGCACACAGCACATCATTTTGGAGGCAGCCAGACCTGGGCAAACAGGCTTGCCCAGAAATGTGAAGCAAGGAAGAAGAAACCCTCCTGAAACACAGACAAACCCCAAGGGACTTGTGTTCCTGGGCAGGTGGGGGTCAGGAATGCACAGCACCAGGTTGGACCCTCATCCAGGTTGGACCCTCTCTGCTCTGTGGCCACAGTGACCAGCTGAGGGGGGAAGGTGTTGCCTGCACTTTTCATAGAAGGGACCTTAAAATCATCTAATCACACCCCTGCCATGGGCAGGGACATCTTCCACTACCCCAGATTGCTCCAAGCCCTGTCTAACCTGGCCTTGGACACTTCCAGGGACCCAGGGGCAGCCACAGCTGCTCTGGGCACCCTGTGCCAGGGCCTGCCCACCCTCACTGGGAGGAATGTCTTCCCAATATCCCATATAAATCTTCCCTTCTTCATCTTAAAGCTGTTCTCTCTGGCCCTATCACTCCATGCCCATGTAAAATGTCCCTCTTTGCCATCCAGGGGGCTGGGGCTGTGCAACATCTCCTCTTGCTGCCGCTCTGAGTGGGGACATCACCCCACTGGCATAGGAGAACTTGCACGTAACAGCCTGAGATCAGGCAGCCTCTTGGTCCCAGGGTTTTCCTTAAAGCCTAGCATTTGCCCCTTGAAGCCTTTCTTGTTTTACTTCTCCCCTCTCACCTTTCCCAGGTGAAGGAGCTGTCCCCAGGTGCCAGCAGAGTTCTCAGTCCTGTCCTCAGGCTGGCAGCCCACCCAGGCATCCCAGATGCACCCGCTGTGGCTAGAGCAGCAGTTTGGGAGGGGAGGGGACAGGAGCATCCAGCAGGGGACAGGAGCATCCTCTGGGTGCACACCCTTTCCAGCCTGCTAATTAGGCAAATTCAGGGGCATCCTGCTTGTCCAGCTGCAGCCGGGCTGCTCAGCCTCCCCAGTGGTCTCTTCCAGCCCCTCTCAAGCCAACCTTCCTCCCCCTGCAGCCCTGACCTCCCACCGCTCCCAGGAGCGGCCGGGGGCAAAAGCCAGTGGCTGCTGTGGCCTTTGCGGGACATCCCCGGGCTGGGGTCTCACGGGATGATCGGGAGGCTCGCGAAGCTCCTCTCGTCTCCTCCCACCGCCCCCTGCCCTGCCGTGTCCTGCCCGGCTGGCCCGGGCCCCTCTGCGCCTGCCCCGGGCGGCTCTTTCTGCTGGGGACGGAGGAAGGAGCCGCGGTGGCTGCAGGCAGGGAGGGCTCCTCGGACCCACCCTCCTGCTCCTTCCTGCCTTCCTAAGAGCCGCTTTCCTGCGGCAGGGTCCAAGCTCTTCTTGGCCCCCGCGGTGCTTAAAAATAACTCCTGTGCGCAGGTCTGGGGAAGAGCTTCTGGTCTAGAGCTCAGCCCTGGAAGGAAAATGAAGTGATGAAGAGGCAGTCCGTGCCCCTGGAGGAGTAACCCGTGGGTGCCGGGGCTCTTCCAGCCCCTGAGGACAAATGTGACCTCCCCGCGCCGGGATGGAGCGATCCCGGGGTTTGGAGATCCCATCTGCATCCAGAGGTGATGCCCAGCCGAGCTGCTCAGGGCTCAGCCCCGCGCAGATCCCAGCTGGACACAGCACGGGGGGATCTTCGGGCCGGTAGACGGATGGAGATTCACACCTGCAATATTTCCGGAGTCCCCTCTGGAACATCCTGGGCACTCCTGCGTCTCAGCCCTGCCTTTGGGATCCGCCTGGGTGCCTGGAGAGGGGTGGGGCATATCCACTGCCAACCCACCGGGGTGATGAAGTTTTGGGGATGCTCACAGCCCGTGGTGCTATGAGCGCCAGGCACGACCCACGCGGAAGTGCCACCTCTCCCCTCCATCGCTGCCTCTCTGCTTCCCCCTCCCTCTCTGTCCCCAGGAGTCTCCTGCCTTCCAGGAAATGGGATATTAAACCGTGTTAATGAGCCTCTCTGGCAGAACCTTCAACAAAAGGCTCTTCCCAGGGCTGCTGGATGGGAACGGATGGGTTCAGGGGAGGGGAGGGCGAAGGGGCACGGCTGGGCTGCTGAACCTCCTTCCTCTGCCATCCATCAGCTGTCAGGGCACCGCAGAGGCTCTGAGTCTGGATTCCCTGGAGACAGCCCGGCCCTGGAGTGGGCAGGGACAGTGTCCTGGGCAGGCTGAGATCCCCTGGCACTGCCAGGCTGGGCTGGGGACAGGAGGAGCAGTTTCTGGGTGCTGATGGGTTTGTTCTCCTAAACCTCACTTCACAGCTATTCCTGCAGGCACAGACAGCGTCCTGTGGGAATGGGCTTCCAGAAGGGATGGCCGGACCCACAGAATCCCAGAATGGTTTAGGCTTGAAGGGACCTTCAAGCTCATCCAGTTCCACTCCCTGCCATGGGCAGGGACCCTTTCCACTATCCCAGGGTGCTCCAAGCCCTGTCCAGCCTGGCCTTGGACACTGCCAGGGATCCAGGGACAGCCAGAGCTTCTCTGGGCACCCTGTGCCAGGGCCTGCCCACCCTCCTAGGGAACAATTCCTTTCCGCTATCCCATCCATCCCTGCTCTCTGGCAGTGGGAAGCAATCATTTGAAGGGGTAACGTGCCCATCTGCAGGCATGAGTGGCCCGGGTGGATGTCACATCCCATGTCCTGCCCCTCTGGCTCCTGACACAGCCCCAATCTTTATATAGCCCAAGCTTCCTGTTCGTGGGGTGTGCAGGGGCTTCTCACTCCCTCGCTCACTCTTGTCCCACTTGGCTGAGGGCAGGAGGGAGGCAGTGTCCTGGGAAAATTAAAACTTGAAAGCAAAGCTGGACTTTTCATTGTCAGGAGGCTTCTTTTTATTTTTTTGATGCATTTCCTCTGGGCCGTTTCCTTTTCATTCGAATGTGGGATAAAAATATGTTTCCGCTGACATCAGCCCGCTGTCCCTTTTCGGCAGGGATCTGGTGCTGGTCTCCCTGAACACCCCAGGGCTTTGCATTCCTCTGACGGCCATGAGAAACACGCCTGGAATGAGCAGCCAGGCCAGCTGTGGCGGCTGGGGGACTGGGAAGGACCAGCTGGGGCTTTCTGGGAGGTTGTTGATGGGGTTTGTGATGCTGCTCTTCTTGTGAGGAGCGTTCACCTTCATTTGCTCCCCCACAGGTGAGAAAATGGGGAAATTCCTCTCTTCTACCCTCCCAAGCAGCAGCCTCCCATGGAGGAAGAGGATGAGACACTGCCCTGCCCTGCCCTGCCTGGGTGCCCAGAGCAGCTGTGGCTGCCCCTGGATCCCTGGAAGTGTCCAAGGACAGGGTTTGGAGCAGCCTGGGACAGTGGAAGGTGTCCCTGCCCATGGCAGGTGTGGAATGGGATGAGCTTGAAGGCCCCATCCCACCCAATCCAGCTTGGGATTAGATAAGAGGGTTCATCTAGGCATGTGCCTGGACCTACACCCAGGTCTGGGGTTAGAGCCAGGTGATTTTAAGGACCCTTCAGACCCAAACCATTCAATGATTTTACAAACACAAAGGCTGCTTGAAAAATCAAGGCTTTGCTGTAGCTCCATGGGAGAGGAACTGGAGCTGCTCCCTCGGTGGGGATGGAGGCGAGGCTGGAGCTGTTCTCCCTTGGTTGCCACACACACACTGAGAGGTCCCAGGGATCCTGGAGACCCAGATGTTTGTACAGCTGTGGCTTGACCTTGTTTGCTTTGTGCTGGGTGGCCCTGAAGTCGCATGAAATATTTGGTGTGGGGGGCGTGGGGTCCCTGCAGCCGTGGCTGGGGCTGCTGGCTTGGGTGGGGATCAGGGAAGTTTCTGGCCTGGCCTCTGACGGATAGAGCTGCTGGGAAAGGATTTCTCCCCAAGCTCTCTCAGCCTTCCCATCCTGATGAAAGCATTTGGGAAGCGAGAGGCCAAGTGACTCCTCTGGAGCTGGTCTCTCCAAAGAGGCTGCTTTGTTGTCCCAATCAACTTCAGAAAGAGCTTCAGGAAGGAAAAGCTGTCCCAAGGAAAATGTGGCTGTGGAAAAATGGGACGTTTCAACCTCTTCCAAACATGTTTTCAATGAGGAGAGATCTGGAGGCATGGAACAGCTCCAGTTCAAGGGAGTCATCATTTTGGGATGGCAGTGGTTTATTTGAGGAGGTCCTGTCTGGGACAAGGACAGGAAGTCCCCAGGAACAGGCAGAGAGCCACTTTTCCATGTCCAGACCATCAGTGCTATGCCTCCCTGGCATTGCTCCACCTCTCCAGCTGGGCCACTATTCTGGAAAACAGGCATTTTCCCTGTTTTATTTCATTCCCCTTTGCTCACCTCCTCCACTGCTCCTCCACCTTTCCCAAGGGCTGATCCATTCTCCTGCTTGCCTCCTGGCTCCCCCTCTCCACTTTCCCTGCCCTGTCCATGTCCTCCCTGCCCCGGTGCTTTCAGGGGGCCCATCAAACCTACGGGGCAGCTCTTCCTCTGTCCACGATGCTCCTGGAGAGTTCTGAGGTGCAACCACACCCCAAAACACCAGGCTGGGACACCCATGTGGTTCTCAAGTGGAGTTCTGCGTCCCAGATGGGATCCTGCATGAGGATCTGAAGTGCTGCTGCACTGTCAAAGTTCATCCCCAGAAGTTTTGCTGAGACCTGGGTTCTGTGGGCAGGGACATTTTTCTTTGCAGAGAGCCCTGTGGTGGGACAGAGCACGGGACAGGCCATGGGATGTGGGTGCAGGAGGCGCAGGGGGTCCCGAGGCACCTTTGGCTCTCACGTTGTGTGTGCAGGGAATGTGGTGCCGCTGAGGGAATTTGAGGAGCAGGTTTGGATTCAGGCATCTCCTGGGACAGAGGCCTGAGACCCGGGAAAGGAAAACCCACTCACCCAGGCTGCAAAAACACCCCAAGACAGGCCAGGAGCGCCCGGCGGAGCCCAGGCGGGAGTGACAAACGGGGCAATTGCTCCATCTTGTGACACCAGCTGCGAATGCAGCGAGGCGGTCGAGAATGACGATGGGGATTGGAATCCCAGGATATCCCGAGCTGGAAGGGCCCCGCAGGGATCATCCAGCCCAGCTCCTGGCCCTGCATAGCCACTTCAACAATCCCACCTTGGGCGTCCCTGGCAGCGCTGTCCAAACGCCCCTGGAGCTCTGGTAGCCTCGGGGCCGTGCCCATTCCCTGGGGAGCCTGGGCAGTGCCCAGCACCCTCTGGGGGAAGAACCTTTCCCTGATCTCCAACATAAACCTGCCCTGACTCAACTTCTGCTGCAGGAATTGACGTCCCCATCATGGGAGCTCGGTGTCCCGCTCCTCAGCAGGAAACCTCTGGGAATCCGGTTCCATCCTCCCCATGGCTCCCATTGAAGGAAGCAGTCGGACTCCCTGTGAGAGTTCTCTGCTCCTTCCTCCTGCCAGTGGGAAATGACAACATGGGAGAAGCAATTCCTGGGCACCATCTGCACTGTCAGCCTCTGGCTCGGGCCTGGGAATGATCCTGACCACAAAGGAGCCTCCTTGGCTTTGATTTAGGGCTGCCCCTTAATGGGAAGCAGAGGAAAAAAGGGCTGAGATTCCAAGGGCTCTGTGGGAGAAGCAGAGTAGCTCATGGGGTTATGGATCACTCTGGCCCCACTCCAAACATAAAACCAAAAATTGAAACCATTCATGAACAAAGTCACTTCCGGGTGATTTACTACTCCTGAGTCCAGAGCAGCTGGGCAGAGCATGGAGCAAGAGGGATGGTGCTCCCTCCACCTCTCCTCCATCCTGTAGAATTTTAGTTTGGGAAAAGTGTTGCTGATCAGATCAGCCCTAAATTCCCATCATTCACTCCATGGAGAGGAAACCTTCCCGCTGGAAGGTGGCAAGAGTAATTTAGCCTCATGGAATCATGGAAGCTGGGATCTTCTGGAAAACCTGACTCTGTTTTTCGGTGTTTTTTAGATAACTTGCCGAGGTTAAGGACAGGAAAGAGGCACCAAATATCATCCAGACCTTTTAGCTGAGGCACAGGATAGTAACTCTCTCAGGTTCATGGATAAAATGCCAGTCTGGAGTTTGGAACATCTGCCCCCCATCCCAAATTTCCTGTGTGGTATCACCTGTCCCCAAGCCCCAGCTGCGACCCGTGAGCTGTGAGCTGACTTTGGTGTGGCTGCTCTGTGTCCCTTGGGCAGCTGGACAGTGGTGACCTTTCCTTGTTTCCCCGGACCACTTGGGAGCACCGGGGACTCTACAGAAAACCCGGAGAGGAGAAAGCAGAAAGTTCCGAGCAGCCATTGGCACCTCAGGCACGTCCACGGACGAGTTCTGCTTTCTTTTATTTCTTTGATGCAAAGTGCGAAAAATGGCTTTTCTCCCGGAATCCTGGCTGCCACCGGAGCAGGCAGCGAGTGTCAGCCGGCAGTGACATCGCCTCGCGGGAGAGGCAGTAGAGCGGAGCCCGGCGGTGTCACAGTGCCTGGGCCAGGGACTCGGCTCATGCATCACTGTCCGGGGTGTCACCGCTCTCATGGAGATAAATGGGGACGTGGCTCTGGCAGAGCTCCGGAGTCACTTCCACTTAGGAGACTGCAGGAGGAGACTGGTCCCAGACAGGTCAGCAGGAGACAAATCACCCCCGGGGTCATGGCTGAGCTACTGCTGGCAGGGACGTGTCCCATCCCATAACTTGTGTCCCATCCCATAACCTGGCTGTGCTGGCAGGGAAGGAGCTCAGAGTGGATCCAAGCAGCCCTGTGAAGATGAATCACAGCCTCAGGGAATAGTTTGGGTTGGAAGGGAGCTTAAAGAACATCTCATCCCAACCCCTGGCATGGCAGGGACACCTTCCACCAGAGACGTGACACAAGGGAGGTGACACAGAAGGGCCCCTCAGGGCACAGCAGAGAGGAGATGTCTTGGCTCTGGGAAGTGTCTAAAGTTTTAAAGCATCAGGATAAAAATCAAGCCAGGCCAGGGATGAGTGGCAACAGGTGGGAGCATCTCCAGATGGGAATTGTGAACACAGGGAATTGTGATCCACCAAAACGGGTGTGCAGGGAGGGAGGAACACATCTAGGCATAAAGGGAAGGCAGCAGAGAAGGACGGGGCTTTTAACTGGAAAGAAAGTGCCCAGGGCAATGTCTTGGCTGAGAGGGATGTGCCAGACCATGGAAAATTTCCCCGGAAGCACTGGAATCCCATGGAGAGCACTGGAGGGAAATGAAGGGAACATGCTTTGGCACCCAGGACAGACAGGAGCAGGGAGGGAATGTGGACATTTCCAGGCTCAGCAGCCTCTGGTTGCCTCCAGCTGGGAGCAGAGTTCCTGCCTGAGCAGTTTTATCATTATTTTAGGTTGGAAAGACCAAACTCTTTCTCCTCTGGGCCAAGCTCAGAGATTCTCCAAGTCACAGAGCAGCTCCTGAGCCCCAGAGCTGCCCATCCCCAAGGAGCTGCGCTCTGGGACAGGAAGGATAAGAGTCCAGCCTGGTGGGGGATCCCTGGGAGAGGGAGATGTCACTTCCTCAGTTCCTGGGGAGCGGAGCCGTCCGTAGACCTGTGTTTGAGACCTGCCTTTCCGTGTGCCTCCTTTGATGGCACTGATTGGCTGGAGAGCTGCAGGGAGACCCCAG
Organism: Peucedramus taeniatus; assembly: GCA_013400575.1. NCBI lineage: Eukaryota > Metazoa > Chordata > Aves > Passeriformes > Fringillidae > Peucedramus > Peucedramus taeniatus. Next base: position 45,282 of record WBNO01021840.1, read on the forward strand.
CACCGTGGTGGAAGGGCAAAATGAAATGGGAACGCAGAATAAATCATGAGCCAATTTCCAGCATTTTCTTGGCTGAGATGGAATGGCTAATCATTCTGATGGCAGAATTTACATAATTACTCTGCCCACTTGCCCAGGATGGGCTGAGCAGTGAGAAAAACAGGCTGCTGATTCCAAGGGAGATGTTTGTGGAAGTGATTGAGAGAGTCGTGGGACTCAGAGCTGGGAACAGATGGGCTTGGTCATGGGGCTGGACCTGGGGCTCCGCTCTGCTCTGTGCAGATGGTGCTCCTCAGACAGAACCCCACAAACAGCATTTCCAAGCAGGATTCCCACCTTTCATGCTCAAGGTTCTGTGACTGATGGGTGAAACGAGAAAGAATTTGGAAAAAGCAGCAAAGCAGAAGGAATCTGACAGTGCTTGATTTGTGGGGAGGCGCAGCAGGACCTTGGAAGCTGATTTTCTCACACCCTGAGCACCCAAAGAAATAAAATCTGAAAATCCTGATGGACCCCAGCTCCCAGGCTGCTCCAGCCTCCAGCTGCTGTCAAAAATTTCCAACTTGGAGTTAGTGACATTTCACAGAATCCCAGAAGGGTTTGGGTGGGGAGGGATCTTAAACCTCATCCAGCCCAGGCTGTGGACAGGGACACTTTCCACTGCACCAGGTTGCTCCAAGTCCCATCTAGACTGACTTTGAAGGTGTTCCTCTCTTTTCTCATGTCACACTCCTGTTTTTCTCTCCTTTTCTGCCAACCCATCATGGACCCCTCACATACAACATGTCAATTAGATGAGGCCATGGAAGATTTCTGTGGGAAGCACTGGAATCCCATGGAGAGCATTTTTTATGATTTAAGACACTTCCCCATCCCTGGAAGTGTTCACAGGACTTCCTTACCACCGGACAGCTCCCAGGAATGAATCCACTCCAGCCCTGACACCCTGATCAGCTTTCTCTGATCCTAATGAAACATTTGACAGAAATACTTATATTACTTGCAAAACTAAAATCAGATCAACAAACCTGAAACCTTTCAGTGCCACTGTGAGATCCTGTGGCAAAAGTGGCTCCAGCCCCACGTTCCCTGCGAGGTTTCGGATTGTAGAACATCCCTGTGTGGTGTTAACATCCTCCACAAGCAGGACAACCCATATTTCTTGTTTGGTTAACACTGGGAGGCTCCAGGGCCTTCCCACACACATTCATTTGCATGTTTCTTCCAATGGAACGCAATAAAATATTCATATAATTAAAGGAGAGGGGGAAAACAGAGGGACTGGGGCTGCTCCTGTGGCTGAGGGAGTGGGAGAGCTGTGTTCTCCAGCACAGGAGGGTGGGGGCAGAGGGTGGACACTGATCTTGAGGGGACACTGATCTTGAGCTGTCCCCCAGCCCTGCTGAGCTGACACTGTCCTGCAGCACCTGGCCCCCTGTGCCTCAGCAGACCGGGATAAAACCGCCCCTGCTTCCCAAAGGTTCCCCTTCCCCGAGGCCCGTGTGGAGGCAGTGGCTGCCAGGCACAGAAGGAAACCACGTCCCTGTTGGTTCCTCCTCTCCTCCCTCCATGCTCCCAGCCAGGATGAGCAGCAGGCCGTGCTCTGCAGCCCAAGGCCTGTGCCGGGCCCCTCAGGGCTCCATGGCTGCCCTGCCAGGCCCACCCGTCCCTGTCCTGTGCTGAGGAGTGGCAGCACCCTGGCCTGCAGGAGCTGAAGTCACGGCTAATCAGGATGTATAGCCAGCCACCGAGGCCATGAATGTTTAATGAGGCCTGTTAAAGGATTTTTAGAAGTGCTCTCCCCACGGACACCACGATGACTTCTTTGTTTATAATTTTTTCCCCCTTTCCTGTTGCCACTAATCACTGACTCTCAGCTCCTTAATGGCACCTTGGGGGAGCTCTGGGGATGACTTATTTCTTTATTTATTTACGTGCTCCAAAGTGAAGAGAAACCCTGCCACTGCCACGGGCGGTTCCAGGTGTCAGGATCCATCTTCACTGGAGTAGAGGTTCCTGCTGTGGTGGGAGGACAGGAGTGGGACCTGGATCCATCCCCTCCCTGGATCCGTCCCCTCCTTGGATCCTCCCCTCCTTGGCTGAGAGCAGAGAGGCCAAAGCACCAAGGTGATGGGCAGAGAGGGAAAGGAAGGGAAGGTCCCTGCGCTGGAGATAAAAGAGGGATTTTTACTGGAGATAATGAAGGTGTTTAATACAATAAGGGTGGGCAGGCCCTGGCACAGGTGCCCAGAGAAGCTGTGGCTGCCCCTGATCCCTGGAAGTGTCCAAGGCCTCGCTGGCCTTTTTCTAAAATGTCCAAAAGCATCTCCTGTCTCACACAGCCCTGGACATTGCCAGTTGGCCTTGGGAATCTGTTCCAGAAGGGAATTTGCCTTTTTTTTTTTTTTTTTTTTTTTTTTTTTTTTTTTTTTTTTTTTTTTTTTATGATTTAAGACAGAAAACTCTGCCTGCTTTCAGAGTGAAGTGTTACATCTTTAATTTTGGAAAGTAGAAGAAGAGCTGGAACTTGCTGATGCAGGTTCCCTGACTTTCCCCTGGACATGGGGGAAGTGTCACTTAAAATCTTCTCAAGAAGATGCTGACAGCTGAGGATGGGGGTCTGGGCTTGCCCTGGGCCCTGCCCGTGCTGCCCAGCCCAGGGCATCTCCCCAGCCTCATGTGGGGCAATTTAGAGGGGGCAGAGCTGGCCCTGCCCCTTCTCAGCTGAGGGTGCTGGGGATGCTGAGTGGCAGCAATTCCTCTTCCTCCCCACATCAATTTGCACCAGGTTCTGCTGCTGGCTGGGCCTCCATGCCAAGCTTTAGTGCTTTTTAATTGCCTGGTGGAGCTGGCTCAGCTCGGAGCTCTCCAGAGCCCCAGACTTGCCTTGGTAGCTGTCTGAACCGCCAGGGCAGAGCAGCAGGAAAGCAGGACAGGGAATTGAGCTGGCCTCTCTCTGGGAATGTTCTCACACCTCTGTAGTTGGTTTTCCAGACCTTTTCTTCACCCTCTTACTGGAAGCGAGCCCTCCTGCCCTGGTGCTGCTGTGAGAGATATCACAAGATAACCACTGCATTTCCAATTCGTGCTCTTTCCCAGGCTCCTGTGCTTTGGCAGGAGCTGTGGTCCATCCTGGACAACCTGTTGCCATCAACTGAGCAAAATCTGCTCTTGTTCCTGAAATTCCACCACCCTTCCACAGCTGTCTCTGGTGCCAGACAGATCCCTGGAGGATTTTGTCATCCTCGTTCTCTGCTCCCAGTCTGGCACAAGGCATCCTGCAAGTCACAGAATCATGGAACAGTTTGGGTTGGAAGGGACCTTAAATCTCATTCCATTCCAACCCCTGATGGGCAGGAACACCTTCCACTAGACCAGATTGCTCACAGCTCCATCCAGTCTGGCCTTGGATGAAGAATGAAGGCATGGCCAGGATTTCCATGTGTGTTTACCCTGCAGGCAGCATTCCCAACCCAAGAAGCCTGGAGAAAGGGCTGCACCTGAGCCCTGACTCCCAAGACCTGCTCACGGCACGGCTGGGAAGTTCTGCAGGGATGTTAATGGTACAGAGAAAAGCCATTAAAGGAGGAAGAGTTGAGGTTACAATATTGTGCTGAAAAGTTTATTGCTGCCTGTAGAGACATCAGGTCTGTACTTCCAGGATTACTCAGTGCTTAATGCCCAGTGCCTGCACATTAGTTTTGCCGGGAAGCCCATTTGGGGTTCTTCCAAAACGGAAAAATTAAAGGGCTTCCCTAATAAATGTGCTGTCCAAAAGCAAAAAGGAGAAAAAAAAGGCTCCAAGCCCAGCTCAGGAACCCAACCTGAGGCAGCAGTGCGGGGCCAGGGGCAGTCCTGCTGGCTGAGCCCTGGATGGGCAGTGCAGGCCCTGGAAGTTCTGGGAATGGAAATCCATTGCTGCTCCCTTGCACCGCTAGCTCCTCCTGACACTACGCTACAGCAGGAAAAGATGCAAATTTATACATGAATTTGGGTATCCAGCAGGTGAATTTGCCTGGGAAATTCTTCTCCTGATTTTACTGATAGAAGGAAGCTCCAGAGCAGCAGCAACTTGCTTGTCACCTTGCTCTCCATCCATCCCCTCTGCTCAAGAGAACAGCCCTTTTCTTACACCCAAGCTCTCAGGCCACCCTTTTCCCAGCATTTACCCTCCATCTGGGAACAGAGCAAGTGCCTGGAATAGATGCAGCCTGGATGGGGAGGCAGCAGCGATTTGGGGAAGCGGCAGCGATTCAGCCCAAAGATGGGAGGTTGGGCTCCCTCCTGCTCTTCTCCTGGCACCCAGCTCCGATCTGAAATCAATGTGAGTGAGGTGCCAGGATGTGAGTGAGACTCTGTGTCTCTTTGCAGCCCAGAGAACCCAGAACTTTGTGTAGGCACTGCCCGGAAACAGAGTAAAGCATGGAGCAGCAGTTTTGTGCTGCTCTCAGGAGGTCCTTAACTGCCTCGGGCTCCACCTTGGATGGGCCAGGGATGGTTTGTGTCCTCCGGCCATCTCAAAGAGTGCTGGGGGCTGTGGGGTTTCTTTCTGTGTGTGCTCAGGTGAGGGTGGGGTTCCCTCGGAAATGTCATTGGGAGTTGGGAATGGCACTGGGGTCCAGTTTGCCTTGGGAGTAGAGGGTGGGAGCTCCACAGCAGTCCCTGCTCCCAGGGACATTGATTCTCTGGTGGTTCAGCCTGGAGAAAAGGAGGCTCAGGGGGGCCCTTCTGCTCTGCACAACTCCCTGACAGGAGGGGACAGCTGGAGGAGTTGGGCTCTGCTCCCAGGGAACAGGGACAGGAGGAGAGGGAACGGCCTCAGGCTGGGCCAGGGGAGGGGCAGGGTAGACATTATCAGGAATTTCCTCATGGAAAAGCTTGTCAGGCATGGGAAGGTGCTGTCCAGGGAGGTTTGGAGTCCCCATCCATGGAGGGATCTAAAAGTCACGTGGATGTGGCACCTGGGAACATGGGTTAGTGGTGGCCCTGGAAGTGCTGGGGAATGGCTGGATTGGATTACCTTAGAGGGCTTTTCCTGTGTAAATGATTCCATGATTCTATTAATTCACCAAGGAATGTTGCCTGCACAGGAGATTTGTCTCTTCATGGGGTCTTACCAATAGAATTAAAGGTTTGGCTCCTTTGGTGAGCCCGGGGCTGGGCCGTGGCTCAGTTTTTTGCATAATCACTGTTCCAGGCACATTGTGGGACTGGGAGATTCCCTGGCAGGGAAGTGTGAGGATTTTTTTGGGAATAGCAAGGAAAAGCAAAGGAAGAAGAGGGGAGAGGAGAACTGTACAGGCCAAGAAAGCCCAAGGGAGTGAGCACCAAACCTCGGGGAGCACAGGAAGAACTCACAGGCAGAGCCAGGCTGGACAGGTGCTCACCTTAAACTGAGTCTGGATCTCTCCACGAGCTGAGTTCAGCATCCTTTGGTGAAATTAGAAGATCTGTGCCTAAATTTAATCAAAAAGAGGCAGCAGAAGAAGATGAGTGGAATGATTGGAGATTACAGGGAAACAGTGGAATTTGGGGAGGGGAAGAATGAGCATTGAAACCTCAGGGAGCTGTGACTTTCCTTGCAAAGCCAGATCATTTGGGAATGTCAGTACATCCCGGTGTCACTCCTCCAGAGTCTGGGTGCCCTGCCCACCAAGCGATCTCATCCCATCCGTGTCTCCCTCTTCAATGTCCGAGGCTGTGCTGCTCTCCAGTCAGGAACCCTGCTGAGGAAAGCTGGGATTGCAGACGCTGCCCCCTTCCTGGGCAGGGGCTTGGCACACGGATCCACCCTCAAGGGGCAATGCCAGCTTTCCTCCTCACCACAAATCCCTCCCTGCCTTTTGGAGGGAGTGGCTCTGCCGCTTCGAGGGTTCATTAGGGTTTATTAATGACCATTAGCAGGTCTGTCCCAGAGCTCAGCCTGACACCAGCAGCTGTGAGCTCCAGGGAATAGCTCCAGTTCCTCTGCTCCTTCCTTCTCTGCAGCTCCTTCTCCGTGCCTCAGTTTCCCAGCCTGGGTAACGTCGAGGCTCCTGGATGCTCTTTGGATCCAGGATTTCTCCTCCTGCCCTCCAAAGGCTGTTTCCTCTCTCTCTGCAGGAGCACTTTGGCTGCTCCATCCTTGGAAGTGTCCAAGGCCAGGTTGGACAGGGCTTGGAGCACCCTGGGATAGTGGAAGTTGTCCCTGCCCATGGAAGGTGGGAATGATTTTAGGGTCTTTAGGGTCCTTTCCAAGCCCAACCATTCCACTATTCTCTGATTTTAGCACACAATGTGTCTCCTCTCAGTTCTTGTCTCTTTTGTCCGCACTAGTTTTTTCCTAGATATTTTTTCTTTCTCTCTTGACTTTTTCCAGTTTATATTTCTTATTAGATATTTATACATTTCTTACTAAGGAGAAACAAGAATTTTAAGTTTATATTTTTTACTAAACAAGAAACTTCCTTGTTTTTACATTGGTGGCTGGTGGTTCATGGTAGGTGACAGCTGAGTGACAGCTCTGGCAGAGCAGGAAGGGAGGGACTCAGTACCTGAGATCAGTCAGTGACAAACTACCTGGGGAGGGCCTTTCCTTGCTCACATCCCTGTGACTGCTGAGGAGCCGTTCTGCGGCAGCTGATGGGGCAGGAGATGGAGTTAAACCCAGCTTAGAGAACTGGGAGAGAACGGGAGAAGAGGCTGCTGTGGGACCTCCCAGCACTGGAAAATTTGGGGATGTGGAGCAGAATTTGCTGAGGTGGAAAGAGACAGGGACAAGGATCCTGCTCCTTTGAGCCAGCTGAGGAAAACCTTTGGAGAATTAGAGCCAAGCACTGTCTGCACTTCTTGGAAGGTGATGTGGGAGATGAGTGAGAGCATTCAGGTACAGCGGCCTCGGCGGAAGAGGTCTCTGCATCATTTCCCACTGGGATCTGCTCCCTGCATCGGCTCCTCCCGTTCTTTCCCCACCCAAATTCCTCACGGCACAAGCAGAAGAGTTCCAATTGAGCCAGGCTCCAGCCCAGAGCAGGAAGGTGCAGTGGAGAATTCCCCCATTCCCAAAGCCTCGGCTGCATCATCGCTCCCTTCCTGCCTGTCTCGGTGGCCCTGTGGAGGAGCAGGGACAGTGTCTGCTGCCAGCCCGGGGCCCTCCAGGAATTGAGCAATGTGTTATCAATTTCGAAGGGGAAGATAATGTTGACTTTCACGGCTCCTGTGTCAGCTCTGCTGATTAATCTGATGCAAATGAGCTTTTAGCCTTGACACGGAGCCCGAGGTCTAGAGGAGAGAAGGAGGATCCAGCACAGTCCTGGAGAGCTGGACCACTCCTGGCAGTCCCAGTACCACCCTGAGAGAAGGAGCAGGACTCAGGCTTGTCTTTTCTGGTGTTTCTCCATAATTTTCACGTCAATAATTTCCCTTTGATGTGCAAGTGAAGGTCTGTTGCTCTTCTCCTGGTTCTGCCCATAGATTTGCCCCAAGGCTGAGTAACTCCCACCCATCCCCCGTGGCTCTTCCCCAGCCTTCTGCACTTAGTGCTGCTCTGGGACACATTCCTGGAGGGCTCATGGAAAATGCCTTCAGGACAAAGAGCCCTTTGTACCTGCAAACCAAGGGAGAGAGGGGAAAAACCTGAGGAACGTCCCATTTGTGCTGCTGCTTTTCTAACCAGAACTGCCCCTCAAACCCAGGACTTTCCTTTCCTGTCTCCAACACCTGCTTCTGCTAAAAAGCCACCCAGCACCAGCCTCCCTGCCTGGAGAGGCTGGTATTTTATTTAGGGCAGATCCATTTTTCTTTTAATTCAGATCAATGCGGGTTAATTGAGAGCAGCTTATTTTTACTTCTGCTGGTCTCTGCCTGCCAGGATCAATAGCAGTCATTTCCACTTAAACCGTTGTACCTTTACTGGAACCAGCAGAGCCCCCAGCCCTCCACGCAGCCCCATCCCTGTGGTTCCTGGTGCAATAATTCCAACCGGGCTCTCGTCAGTCTGGCTGCAGCGGCATCCTCGTAAGCTGGGAGGAAATGGAGCCGTGCTCAGCCCCGATCGGGGGAGATGGATTACAGCCTGCAACATTTGCACACTAAAAATACCCAGTGAGAAGCAGCCGCTCATTGATCCCTCTGCCTTAATGGGCCGCAGAAGGTCCCTCTGGCCACCCACTGCCACTAGATGGGGCGATGCGGCAGCGCTGCAGCCCCGAGCCGTGCTTCACCTCCCTGGCACACGGAGGCGGCTCCGCTCAGCCCCGAGCCGTGCAGCAGCCCGGTGTTTCCACACCCGACACTCTTTCGGTGGATACAAACCCCACCACCGGCATTCCCGGGGATCGCTGGCCATGGGGGGCTGAAGGAAGCATGGGTGTTCTGCTGCCAGAGGGAAGTCCTCGTGGATGGGATGGGTTTGTGGCCAGGCTGCTGCATCCCAGGGTTTGTCCTTGGCCAGTGGAAAATCACAGGGTGCTTTGAGTTGAAAGGGACCTTAAAGCTCGTCCCACCCCCTGCCATGGGCAGGGATACCCGCCACTATCGCAGGTGGCTCCAAGCCCTGTCCAACCTTGCCTTGGACAATAAGTGGGATGTGACAAATCTCTCCCCCTGGATCCTGGATGGCTCAGAAATGTCTTGGTGTGACTGCACTCTTTGTGGTGCAGAGTTTCATATTTAAAATTTAGGATTTACATCAAATCCAGCAGGAAGCATGGTGGACCAAAGGTGCCACTGTCCCCTTGCTCTGCCTGCTCCCACCTTCCCTGGCTCCCTGGCCATCATCCCCATGCACCTAGCTCTTCCCTCTCTGTTCTAGCAGCTGAGCACTTGTCCTCTTCCATCCCCTGCCGTGGGAGTCTGTGGAAGTATTTTAGGAATTCTTTCTGGGATGTTATCAGTTGATCTGTTAATGGAGAACCAAGTCAGGTGGGCACAGAGGAGGGAAATCCTCTGCAAGACATCAGTTCAGTGTTTAAAGACCTTTTCCTCTCAATCATTGGGCAGACCTTGGCTTCAGCTGGAGTTCTTGTGGAGCAGTTTCCTGCTCCCGTGGCTCTATGGCCATCTGGGCAGGTGAGGACCAGCTCTGGGTGCTGCTGGACCTTGTCCACAGGAAGGAAAAGCAGAGCAATGGGAGAAGGAGCCATCAAAGCAATGTCAAAGTCCTTCCCCCCCTCCCCTTCCCTGGCAGCGATCCCTGATCCCTGTATGTACTGCCCTTTCCAGACCCGGCAGATTGAGATCTCCCAACCCAGCTGATGTTTGAGGAAGAGAATTACCAGTTTCCTGATGGGTAAAACCAGGGACAGAGTAGGCAGCGAGTTCTGGTCATAAATGTCAGGGAATAATGGCTTTGGCCCCTACCCCTGGAGCAGAGCTCATTTAAAGGGTCGTTAAAAAGGGTTGGTGTCCATAAGGGTGGCGCACAGGGTCTCCAGCCCAGCTCCTTTATTTCCTCGGGCTGGATTCACCAAGGCCATGGGTTTAGAGAAGCCATATGTCAGCTAAATGTGTCTCTAATTGATTTCTGGACCTGCATGGAGTGTAAACATTTTACCAGTCAGAGAGCAGCTGATCTGGAGAGGAGGTGGGAGGGGAAAGGGCAGGAGAAAGTCTGGTGTGAAGCTGAGGGGAGCCTCGGAAAACGACTTTTGTCTGGCCCCATCAAACTCCAACTCAGCGCGGCCCCTCCACAGGGTTCCCTGGTAATGGAGTCGCTCCCAGGGCAAAAGTTAACTCCAATTAGAGGCTGTGCAGGGAGGGGTTTCACTCCCACGTTTCCCCGCTGGAGCCGTGTCAGCTCCCGTTACGGAGATGGGCCGGGCAGCAGCTGGGAACAGTGTGTGGACAATGAGGGGTGTCCTGGGAATCCTTCCTGTAGGAACACAGCCCGGCCCCTCCTTCTCCTCCTCCTCCTCCATCCCAGCCATGGACAGCTCTCACCCAGCCCTTCTCTCCTTTGAACCACCCAGCCTTTGCAATGGTGTGACCCCACCAAAATTGTTCCTTCAGGACATTCCCAAAATTTCCCCCTAAGCCGTCTCTGTTCCCTCATCCCTCCCCACAACCCCTATTTTAACCCCTTGTTTGCCCAGCCCCCCTGGGGACTCTGGGTGAAGCCTGATGGGACCAAAGAGGGAAAATCAATGCCAAGGCTGATGCCGCCCTGCGAAAACGATGGTCAAGAACCAAAACCCAAGTCCAAACGGGTGGGGAAAGGCAGGTGAGCATGGGAACAGTGTCTCCTGTGTCCCTGGGACTTCTCTGGAGAGGTGGCCATGAGTGCTGAGGAGGGGGACCAAAGCCACAGTGCCACCCCATGTGAGACTCTCTGGAAGATCCCCCCCAGCAGCCCTGTGTCACCAGCCCCCCCAGAGCTGTCCCCAGGACCCCTCTCTGAGTGTATTTTCTTTCTCACCTCAGCCTTTGCTGTCAGCTGCCAAGGATGAGCAGTCCAGGTTGTAAACAGAGATGGAAACCTTCATCCTCTACAAGCCTTCAATTCAGCTTCCAAGATTTTATTCCAGAGCCACAAAGAGCAGGGAGGATTTGGGATTTCTCCTTCTGAGCAGGAAAAACAAAGTCCATTAGGAATCTCCTTCTACTTGATAAATAATCAGCTTTACTGAGCCTTTTAATTAAACAGCAACATTGAACAGGACTACCTGCTTTAGAAAATACTATTTAATTAATAGTATAGAAGATAGTATTCCAGCATTTACTGGAATAAAACACAACAAATTCTATTCCAAGCCAAGTTTTTCTTCTTTTCCTCCCCTCTCCAAGGCTGTGTCATGCAAAGCTTTCACTCAGCTTGAATTTAATAAGCAAGCTCACCTGAACAGAACTGAAACCTGTTCAATAAACCCAAGGCAAAAGAGAGGGAAAAGTGGGGAATTATTAGAAAATGTTGGAGTGTAATGATCTAGGGGAAGTTTGGGGTTTTTTGAGCTTCAAAATTATTTGTTCTTAAGCAGTCCTATAATGAGCAATGAGAAGTGCAAATAGGTTAAAGCTGACGTCCAAATAGCTGCTGAATGGAATATTTTGGGAAGAAACAGGGTAAAGCACCGGGGCTCTGTGTGTGTGTATCTGTGTTACATTTTAAAAATATTTTTTTCCTCCAGATGGAGAGAAAAAAGAAAGCCTCGCTGTGTATCCAAACCGAATTTTTCCTCCCGTGACTCAGTAGGATTCTCTGTTGGTGCAGGCTGGGACAGGAGCTGCGCTTTTTCTGCCTCCCTCCCGGCTCCGCAGCCGCGCTCTCAGCCCCTCGCCGTGCCCGGCCCCGCCGTCTGCGTGTGCCCTGCGGCCACCGCAGCCAGCAGCAGCCAGCGTGGCTCTTTGTGGCTGTGCCTGACAGCTGACGCCGGCTCCGGTGACCCCGCGGGCCGTGGGCCTGGCGGCTCCCGGGTCGGGCCGTGGGCGCTGGGAGCGGCCAACCCGCCCCACCACGGCTTTTCAAGCCCGGGCCGGGCCGTCCCAGCTGCCGGCTGTCGGGTTTGCGGAAGGAGGAATAGCTCTACACCGGGATTACTCCGAGGTGGAAGCCGCCGGCAGCAGCGCTGCAGCCCCGAGCCAGCGGCAGATGGAATTCCACGCGGCTGGAGGCTCCAGATGCGCTGGGTCCAGCTTTCTCTGCACCAGGTTCCTGGATTCAATTGATCAGATCCAGCTTTCCCTGCACGGGTTCCCGGGTTAAATTGATCAGATCCAACTTTCCCTGCATCGGGTTCCTGGCTTCAGACGATCAGATCCAACTTTCCCTGCACGGGTTCCCGGGTTAAATTGATCAGATCCAGCTTCCCCTGCACGGGTTCCTGGGTTAAATTGATCAGATCCAGCTTTCCCTGCACGGGTTCCTGGGTTAAATTGATCAGATCCAGCTTTCCCTGCACGGGTTCCTGGGTTAAATTGATCAGATCCAGCTTTCCCTGCACGGGTTCCTGGGTTAAATTGATCAGATCCAGCTTTCCCTGCACGGGTTCCTGGGTTAAATTGATCAGATCCAGCTTTCCCTGCACGGGTTCCTGGGTTAAATTGATCAGATCCAGCTTTCCCTGCACGGGTTCCTGGGTTAAATTGATCAGATCCAGCTTTCCCTGCACGGGTTCCTGGGTTAAATTGATCAGATCCAGCTTTCCCTGCACGGGTTCCTGGGTTAAATTGATCAGATCCAGCTTTCCCTGCACGGGTTCCTGGGTTAAATTGATCAGATCCAGCTTTCCCTGCACGGGTTCCTGGGTTAAATTGATCAGATCCAGCTTTCCCTGCACGGGTTCCTGGGTTAAATTGATCAGATCCAGCTTTCCCTGCACGGGTTCCTGGGTTAAATTGATCAGATCCAGCTTTCCCTGCACGGGTTCCTGGGTTAAATTGATCAGATCCAGCTTTCCCTGCACGGGTTCCCGGGTTAAAGCGCTGACAAAGGATCCGAGGCTCGGTCGGGATTCAGTGCGAGAAGCCAGCGGCAGGAGCAGTGACCGCTGTCGTAGAACCCCTTCCCTGCTCTACCCCCAGCTCCCGGGGGAGATGACCCCTCTCTCTGCCTCCCAGCCACCCGCACTGATTTTTATTCCAACCTCACCGAACCTCTCTCCCGGTGGGGCTGGAGGTGAGAGGCTCCAGCTCTGAGAGCCGTGAGCTGTGAGCAGCATTCGGGACCAGGCAGGGACGTGCACGGCCACCGCTGCCCCGTCACCAGGGTCACCTGCATGGGGACAATCCCACATCAGGGCTTATTCCATCATTATTCCATCCGTCCTCACATTTCTTGCCGTGCTGATACAATCCCACTGCATTGGGAGCACTCCAGGCTGGCATGGAGCCCTTGCCATGCGTGGTGCTGGGACCAGTTTGGTGCCCAGGGTGTCTCTGAAGTGGCGCAGAGCCAGAAGAGAAATGAGGCCTCTGCAACACGGGGAAAGGCAAAGGGAGAGCTGGAAGTCCCATGTGTCTGCATGGAGGGTGAGATTCCCAAAGAAATCAAAATATGGAGACTTTTTGCTGTGAACCTTGGCAGCAGGGAAGTCCTCGCTGCTCGGAGCTGGCTGCAGAGAAGCTGTGCCTGCTTTTGTGAGGGAAAGGCAGAAGGGTGCAGCTGGAAGGCCCTGAGCCTTTCGGAAGGAGTAGGTGTTTGGAGCAAGCTCCTTGAAGGGATAGAACACAGCGATGCCACACAGGCGCCATGGATACTGCAACGGTCCCCCAGGGCAAGGTGGGGTGGTCCCACTGGCCGTGCTGGTGGAGGTTTGGGTGCCTAATTTCCTGCGGGATGCTGAGGACAGCGGGAAAGCCCAGAGCCCTCCAGCTGGAGAGCGCGGCCGGGGGCCGGGAAGAGCAAGGTGGCAGCGGGTGGCTCTTGCAGCATCTGCCCTTCGCCCAGCGCTCCGGGAGAGCCGCCGGGGGACGGGGGGGGAGTGAGTGTCAGCCGGTGCCCAAGAACGGGGCTCTCGTTTCCTCCCCACAAACACCCATTGGCCGGGCACCAGCCCGTGCTCGAGGGACGCGGATCGGGTGGCCGCGGCTCGCATTATCGGGCGGCTTCCCCGCCGCGGTTGTGTCCGTGTGTCCCTGCGCTGCAGATCGGGTTACGGCACTTCCACAAAGCCCCAGCCATGCATTATTCAGCCGCTGTGCTACCGTAGATGTCGGGCTGAGGAGCTGAGCCCTGCGCCTGCCGGAGCGAGCTGGGCCCAGGCAGCGCCCGAGCCGGGGCTGGTGCTGTAAATCAGCCCGAGGATGAGCAGGATGCCAGCGGGAGCTGGCGGAAACCACGCGGAGGTACCTGGCTCCAGGAATGCTTTATTTAGCACGAGTGAAAGCCACGCTGGCAATTCCCGTCAGAGGGAAGCAGCGGCTTCCCGCCCGCGCCGCCGGGCCGTGGGGAACCTCTCCGTGGGTCAGACTGCGGGACGTGGCTCTGACCTCCCCGACCGCCGGCTGAACTGGAGGCAAAAAGCCGGTCGGTGGCATAAACCTCATCCCGGGAGGCTCCGTGTTCGGGAGAGCCACGAAGAGGGAGCAGCCAAGGGTCTTGGCTGTGGTTCTTTGTTCCGAGCATCATTCCCGGCTCCCGGCTGTCAGCGCCGGGCACCCGTTTCTTATTCTCTGTGAATGAGAAACGCTCGGGGCAGAGCGAAAGGAAATATTCCCGCACTGCAGGGGAAAAAAAATTCCCCCTAGGTTGAGTCTTTTGTGGGGAAACGTTGTTTTGCTGACACTTGGGGTTGGTGGGAGAAATCCGTTCCGATGGAATTTCAGTTGGGAAACCGACAGGCAAATGAAAGTGAGCAGAGTTGATGGCAGTGAAGTTGGAGTTTATTACAGTCACAGCTGAGTATTTTATTTTGGTTCCACATCAGCTTCATTCTGATTCATTAAACTCACTTTGCTTTTACATTTTTCTCTCTTTTTATAAATAATCCGGTTAAAACACAAGCATTACAGAGCAATAAAACTGAAATATCCCATTCAGCAAAAGCCAGGCTCCCACACTGCCTTTCTCCAAATGCCATGTTTTCCAATAACACCCAGTCTCAGCCTTTTCCATCAGAGTTCCAAGTTCCTGCATTGCTCCGTGTCTCTCACCAATGCACCTGTAAATTAAATGTCCCAAGTGGCAAAACCATAAGCCCCATCAGAGTTCTGTGCAGGTGGGGGGTGTCCAGCAGCCCCACCTGTGGAATTACATCTCATGAATACCCAGTTTATGCCATCCAAGTTCTGGGCTGGATCAGTGCATCTTTCATGTTCTATTTTCCTCTATCTCCTTCCACTGGCAGTTGGGATGTGGAGCAGGAGAAGGTGATGGGAGCACCAGCAAGATTCCCAGCTTTGAAAGATTTTAAATCTGAAATCCTGGGCAGACCCAGGATCCGGGGAGTTTCTGGATCAGCAAGGCCATGGAGAAATTCCCACTTTGGGTATCAGTAGTGGTACCCCAAGGATCAAACAACACCAAACCTCCTCTCCTCTCCTCTCCTCTCCTCTCCTCTCCTCTCCTCTCCTTTGCTCCCCTGGTGAGCTCTCTAGGCTCTGTTCCCTTCCAGCTCCCCTTTCCCAGGCTCCTGCTCCCAGAATTTCTTCCCACATGGATCCGTGCTGGCACAAGTCTCTCACTCCACATTGTGCTCTGCAACTTCCCTGGCCGAGCCTTGCTGGCCGTGCCTTTTATTTCTCAATGGACAAGCTTAACAGAGATGTCTTGGGTTTTAAAAAATACTTAATATTTAAATATTAATTGAGCCATTAATTACATCTGAGCCCCAGAACAAAACAGCTGTGAATAATTAATGAGAGGGCCTATGGTAAATGCCTCTAATAATTCACAAAGCGACCAAACCAGGTATTTCAAGAGCATTCAGAGGGAGGAGAAGCAGGGAGTGGGGAGGGAAGGAAATGCAGGAACATCGAGAGAAGGGGCTAAAAGGCAAGATGGAGTATCATGGGCTGTTTGATGCTGTTCCTCCAAGGCTTTCTCAGCATCATTTGAGCACCCTGGTCCAGTGGAAGGATGGCAGGGGGCTGGGACTGGGTGGTTTTGAAGGCCCTTCCAACCCAAACCATTCTGGGCTTCTCTGATCATCTCCGTAATATCCATCTGCAAGGATGGGATTTTTTCTGGGATTTGTAGTGGGAAAGCTGAGCCCCAGGGATGCTGGGTGTCACCCAAAAGCAGCCCAAGGAAGACCACCAGGACTCCTGACTCCCTCTCCCAGATGTTTGGACCATGCTTCTCTGAAACACCAGGATTTCTGAACCCCACTGAGGTGGCTGCTGTCTGACCAACCTGCCCTGCAAGAGGGACCAGTCCATGAGGAAAAGGTTTTTGTTCCCATCCTTCACTCCACCCTCCTTCCAGATGTTTCAAACTCTCCCTCTGGAGCTGTGGTGGGGAAGGTGATGCCCTGTAAATCCCTGCACACACTTTGCATGGCCTGGGAAAGGACTCCTTTAGGATATTTTTGTTCAATAGATGTAATTGTTAATTACAGGTGGTTTGAGCTTCAGGTAAGGCCAAGGACTTCAGCACTGAGCACACAGGAGCAGGACACCTCCCTGAGCCTCCTGGAGCTGGGGACTTCATGGTGTCTTTGTGATTTGTTTGTGTGGGAGGCTGTGACTAATGACCCCATTCAGGGAGCAGCTTCTCTGGGGCTGGCCAGGGCTTGGAGGCACAGAGAATCCATCTCCTGGAACTGCCTGTGAGGAACAAGTCCTGGAGGTGGTTTCTGGATGTCCCTCTGTGACTCCTGGGGAGGGGATCACAGCTTGAGTCAGAGACTCAGCCCATCCAGTGCCACCTCTGCCATGGGCAGGGACACCTTCCACTGTCTCAGGCTGCTCCAAGCCCCAGTGTCCAACCTGGCCTTGGGCACTGCCAGGGATCCAGGGGCAGCCACAGCTGCTCTGGGCTCCCTGTGCCAGGGCCTGCCCACCCTCACAGGGAACAATTCCTGATTCCCAATATCCCATCCATCCTTGTCCCCTGGCAATGGGAAGCCATTCCCTGTGTCCTGTCCCTCCATCCCTTGTCCCCAGTCCCTCTCCAGCTCTCCTGGAGCCCCTTCAGGCCCTGGCAGGGACTCTGAGATCTCCCTGGGGCCTTCTCCTCTCCAGGTGAGCACCCCCAGCTCTCCCAGCCTGGCTCCAGAGGGGCTCCGTGGCCTCCTCTGGACTCTCTCCTGCAGCTCCATCTGCATTTTGTACTGGGACCCTCAACACAAATCCTGCTCTGTCACTGCCCATCTCACTCCATATCCAGGGAAAGCCCAGGCAGCCAGTTTGGAATTGGGCACTGGTGCTATGGAAGGGGAATCCCAGCTCTGCCTACACAACAGGCAGGCCGGGGTGACCCTGCTTGCAGCTGTAGTGGGCAATGGTTGTGCCCCAGCCCCAGAGCAGCCCCTCAGGGATGTGTCCCGATCCCATTTCCAGCCTGTGCTGTGGGGGGACAGCCCCATCCCAGCTCCGTGGTTGATTGACGACCATTAATTGCGCGCGGGTTGTGCCCCTCCGTGCCCTAGGAAAGGGGACACAGCTCCCACTGTCATCTCGGCAGCCTCTCCTCGCGAGGGGTGAAAACGATACAAGTCAGCATGTGCTGGGGAGCTGTGACCTTCTCAAGCATCTTAACGACCGTGTAATCAGCAGCCATCAGGACCGGGCTGATGAAATGGTGCCACTCCCCCCTCCCCTCGCCACAGAAAGGGTCCACTAAATGTGGTTTTGTGCCTCCTCAGAGATGAAAAATTCACCAGCCTTCCTCAGCTTCTTGACCTCCTCCAAATCCAGGAGAGAAGGAGATGAAACCCTTTCTGCCTCTGATACCCACAACTTTGAGTTCTACAGAGAGTAACAAAATGGATCAGAGTAATTATTATGAATGTCTCCTGCTCTGTCCATGTGGATGCTGCATTTATAAATTAACCAAAAACACTCGCAAATCTGCATAACCAGTTCCCCATGTTCCTAATGCTTTCAATTTATCCTAATAGATATTTAATGAATACTTCATAAAGCCTTAGATGGGGAGTTTTAAAATCAATGGTGCTATTTTATTGCTGTTTGTATTATCTTTATTTGGATGGTGGCTCAGCCCTCTGCTGCCCATTGATTTCAGGCCTGGATCAATGAAACCAGACTTCAGCTTAAATACCTTGGGATGCACCAGAGAAGGTGGATCTGGGAGTAAAGGGCTCTTTGGCAGGTGAAGTCTGGCTGAACTCACACCCCAAGGGTAGCACAGCTAATCTAAGACATTGTCCTTGCTCTGCTCTCCTCTTACCTGCAGCTTCTGGGGTGACAACAATTCATCATCCTGGAAGCAGCCCCACTCAGCACATCTGGATTCCTCCTTTTGCACAAGCTCTGCCCCAATGAGAGGGCTTTATCCCCATCGATATTCCCCCAAATACCTCTGAAATCCTTGTGCAATTCTTCACAGGTAGTTGGCCACTCTGCCCAGAGCTGATGGATAAATATGGAGCTTGAAAGTTTTTCCCAGTAGTATCAGGCTTGTCCAGTTCCAAACCCATTGTTCAATCTCTGGTTCTCTCCAGCTTTTTGAGTCACGATCGCATACAGACCGGTGTGGACATTGAATTGTTCCCTTTCTGGTGAGGGATGAAGAGTTCCAAGTCTCAGAATAGCCCCAGGTCAGGATTTAGCTCTGGCAGCAGTGACCTGACTGTGAGTCCCTTCAGGAAGTGATGGGAATCATGCTCAAGGCTTCCCCTGGGATCCTGGAGCTTTCCATCAGGTAAAGATTACCTTCTCTAGTTGCTGCCCTTGTGAGCAGCACTTACCTGAGCCCTGCCAGCCTCCCTTGCTCTCATGACACTCCCATGCTCAGCCTGGCCGGGCTGTTTTTTTTTTTAGGAAAAAAACCTCCAGTCACATAGTTCCTGAAATCTCCCTTCTCTCCGTCCCTGCAGTTCCTTCACTGCCCCACAGCTGCTGCCCGTGGAGCCCAGCTCTGGTGGCTCAGCTGCACCCTGGTGTTAATGCATCGCTCAGGGCACTCAGCAGGGCCCCCAGCTATGGGTCATGGAGGGTTCAGCCTCTCACACATCTGCTGGGCATGGCCAGACTCACACATGTTTGGGGTGAGCCCTTGCTGTCCCCCACCTCGGCCAGTCTGGCCCGGCAGCTCCAAGTTTGTCCCTGAAGTCCCATCCCAAAGAATTCTGCGCCTCCTCGGGGATCCCTTGCTGCTCTGAAGCTGCTGCTGCCCTTGGGAACACGGCAGCCCCAAGGGCTGGAGCTCTGCTCCCTTGAGCAGGGCTGGTTAATCCTTACACTGTCTCTGTGCATCCCTTCCCCTTCCAGCCCTCTGGACCTCTTCCCCCTCCAGCCCTTCTCTGCCTCAAGCATTTTGGGATCCAAGGATCAGCCTCTCTTTCCTCCCTTCAGCTCTGAGTGCCCTCAGGGCACAGCCCAGGGTAATCTACTGGTGGCTGATGTCCCCAGGGACAGCGGATAAGACAGGGGACAATATGGGAAGGTCTGTGGGTCAGCTCATGGCCTGGAGGGTTCTTAACCCTTTCCCCCCCAGGTCCTGCCTGGAAGAATTCTGCCTGTTAGAAAGACCAGCAAAGATTTATGCATGAAGGTCAAGTAAACCACTTCACCCAGATATTCCCTCATCCTGTCCCCGAAAAATGTGGGAAATCTCCTCTCCTGGAGGGCTTTTTACACACTCTCCTACCAGACACTCTCCTCTCCTCTGGCTGCAGGTGCATCCAGAGGGATTTGGCACCTTATTGTTCCTGCTGTTTTGGTGGGAAGTTTTTCAAACTTCTGTCTTGTGTCCAAGCCTGGGGACAGTGGAGTTGGTCATCCACCTTTGACTGGAATGACCCTCCCCTGGCATGAGCCTTGTGGCTCCAGCACATGGCTGCTGACCAGGATAGCCAGGAAGCCATGTCACTTGTGAGGACTGAGCCCATCTCAGGGGGTTTGTTCCAAGCTTTGGCTGCTTTTACCCAGACCAAGCTCCCCTCGGACGGGCTTGTTGTGGAGTCACCCAGGGGCGGGCAGTGACATCTGGGCTGCTCATCTGACGGCTCCGAGGGGAGGAAAGGCCTTGACTACCAGCTCTGAGTGACCAGACCACCAAGGAGGGCGCTGGGAGGGCCAGCAAGGATGGAGCTTGAAATAGCTAGATGGGGCTAGAAATAGCCTGAGACAGTGCTTTGATCCCATTCCCGGGAGATGCGGGTGCTGGGAGAGCACAGCTTTGTCTGCTCTGAAAGGACAGAAATTGCTGACGGGATGAACCTTCCCTGCTCTGACTGCTCTGCTGAGCCCTGCTCTCGCTGTCCCAGGAGGAGCGGGGACAAAGCGCACTCCTGTCACCAGATCGCCCTGCGAGGGCTCGCGGCTGCTCCTGCCTCATCCCGGGTTTGTCCCCGCCGGGAGACCCGGGCTGAGCCGCTGCCCCAGTGCCATTATTTGTCCCCAGAACAAAACCAGGTGCACAGAGCAGCTGCCACTGCGCCCGGGGCCGCTGTCACCCGCGGAGGTGCTCGGGGCTGGGTCCCCTCCCGTGTCCCACTGCGGCTGTTGGGGCTGTCCCTGCGCATCTGCATCCTCTGTGTCCCCTCCGCTGCTCCACTCGGCTGGCAGAGCAGCAGGACGGGCTTCTCCTCGTTTGGTGTGTGAGGAGCAGGAGCAGGGCTGGAGGGAAGCTGGGAGTGGCACTGGGGGTGGCAGGAGTGCCGGGGACAGCGGTGACAGCGCGTCCATAGCCCAGGTACACCCACAGCTCCCAATCTTTGCGGGTGTATCTGAGACTGGTGCGTGAGACTCATTTATTCAGGCAAGCTTTTCTGCCCGGGGGTCTCCCAGAAGCAAAACAATGTCATCAAGTGGCTTTGACACTTGGAATTATTCCTTGATTTGCTTTTTGCTGATTTCCCTTCCCTGCTCCAGGAGGGTCAGGATTGAAGAGTTGCTGTTCTTCCGCGGGGCTGTCTCAGGTCAGAGAGAGCCTCTGCTCCCTTCCCAGCACCTCCAGGCTTCATGGAGACAATTTTTTTGGTAGGACAAGGGTGAGTGATTTTAAGCTAAAGTGGGGTCAATTTAGGTTAGATATTGGGAAGGAATTCCCAATTCTTGTGATGGTGGGGAGGCCCAGGCACAGGGTGCCCAGAGAAGCTATGGATGCCCTTGGATCCCTGGAAGTGTCCAAGGCCAGGTTGGCCAATAGTTGGAAAAAGTTGAAATGAAGGTGGTGAGTTCCAGAATTTCCTGATAAACTTCACGTCAATCCTTGATGATTTCATGCACTTTTTTTTCCCCATGCACTTTTGGCTTTTCTTTTTTAAAAATTCTGTTTAGAGACTTATAGAAAATTCTAAAAAAAAAAAAAAAAAAAAAAAAAAAAAAAAAAAAAAAAAAAAAGAGCCAACAACCCAAACCCTACCAGTTTTCCTAAGGAGCAGAGAGTTTACTCAAAGTCCAGCTCAAGGGAACAAAAATTCTATCGAAGGTGGAGATATTTTGGTCAGAAAAGGACCAGGGTGATCTGTCTAATGAGCACCAGAGCAACAAGTATTGCTCATGTAAAGATCTTTCCTCTGGTTGTGAAGTTTAGGGAACAAATTAGACAAATTAAACCTTCTCAGGAACAACCTCTTCTTAGAGATATCAGGAATAATCCAGTTTTAGAACTCAGGAAAACCAAATAATTTTTTCCCATCAGATAATCATAAATTGACAGTCCTTGAGTCATTAGAAACACAAACACAGATTATTTCAGAAATAAAGCTAAAAGGAGGTAAGAAAAATGAAAAGAAAATATGGGTTTAGGTTTTACTTTCTTGGTTTTCCAGTAGAGAAAGAAATTTTTCAAGGAGCTGAAATGTTTTCCATGAACACTTCTGTGCAATCACAAGGCTAATTTTTGTGAAAATAAAAGCTGTAATGATTTTTTTTTTTATTTCCCATTTACACCATTTCTTTGGGGGCTCAGTTCGGGAAGAATCAGCTTCCTGGAGAGAAGACTTGATATATTTTGACTGTCCTTACAGCTAGGAATGGATCCTTAATGCCAGGAGCTGGGTCCTGGCTTGGAAGTTCAGGAGCCAGACCCATCCCCAGAAGGTGCAGAGGAGCTCCCAGCCCTGATGGGGTTGTTAAACTTGGGCTGCCCCTGGACACGAGGGACACTCTGGGACACGAGGGACACTCCTGGACACAAAGCCGTGTGTGGGAGCAGCAGGGGTGCCCCCCCACGGAGCGAAGTTGCTCTGATTTAAGCTTTTCCACCCTGCTCTGGTTTTTGGCAGCCATGGAGTGGCCTCGCTCCCCCCGCGGGCCCCTCGGGCCGCTCCCAGGAGCTGAGCGAGCCGCGGCTCCTGCGCGGGGTAATTGAAGCAGCACGCAGAGCATATGGCCAGGCAGGGCTCCCTGCTGCTGCACCAGCTGGGAACTGGGTGCTGGGGGCAGCGGGCGGGGACCGGGCCCGTCTCCCTGTCTGGCTGCTCCCCCTGCCCCCGCGGTCTCCAAATGACTCCTCCGAGGGAGGGCCGAGCTCCGGGCTCTCACTGCCGGCTGGGTGCCGCTGCGGGGGGATCCGGGTGTGCTCTGGGCATCCCGGCATCGCTCCCTTCTCCTCGCCCCGGCTCCCCCAGCCTGCCAGCCCGGCTGCTCTGCCCCCTCCTCCTGCCATGTGCCGGCTCTGCTGCAGGTATGTGTGTCGGTGTGATGGGCCCCTGCCAGCAGTCAGCCTGGAGACGGGCCCCTGCTTCCCGTCAGAAGGCACTTTGCAAGTGAACTCGAGGTGCTGCAGACCTCCAGAACTGTCTGTGTTCCCCTCAGAGGTGTTCCCGACTCCGTCCTGGGCGTTCCTGAGCCCCTGTGGGGTGCAGGAGCTGTGGGGACACAGAGGGAGATGTGTCCCTTCGAGGGCAGCACTCCGGGCACTGCCGAGAGCTGAGCGGGGCGGGTAGCAGCAGGATGCAGGTGGGACTGGGAATGCGCCTCAGATACACCAAGGGAAGCCCTCACACTGCCCGGACGCCTGGACATATCTGGATTCTGAAGCCAGATCTCCCACAAGGAGAAGCACCACCATGCCCAGCTTTGCATGTGACCACGTCCCACCTCAGGGGGATCTGCTGGCACTGACCACACCTCCCCCCATCCTGTGTGAGCTGAAGGAGCACACGGGGAAGCGCCTGTGTGTCCCACAAGGGGTGACAGGCTCTGCCCGGGGTGGCACGGCAGCTCCTTGCTCTCAGCTGCAATCCCTGAGTCCTGGGGTTAGAACCATTCAGCCACCAGGAGTTTCAGAGCCACCCCTCGGAGATGCTCCTGCCCTGAGGACATGTTTGTGGTGGAGGTGGCCAGCCAAAGTCACTTCCAACCCTGCCTTCAAGAACTGCATGAAGAGAAAGGTCTGTGTGAGAGCTGGGGTAGGAGGGTGGGAGCTTTTCCCTGAATCCTCCAAAGAATGGGAATTGGACTGTCCAGGGCAGAGGCAAATCTTTCCCCACTCACTGCCCTAGAACCAGGTTTGCCTCTAGTGCCTCTCCCTGTCCTGCACTGGGTACGTGGCCAATGCTGAAGGGACTCCCCATTCCTTCTGATCCCTGGGATAATGTTGGGAATGGCCCCATCTCCCTGCTCTTGTCTGGTTCACCCACAAAGAGGAGATATCATTTTTCCAGCTTTTCCCACTGGCTGGTGGAGCCATGGCCCTCTGGATATGAGCTGGAGGTGAGTGGTCCATGACATCCAGGAGCCACTCCTGAGCCACCTGGCTCACACCATAACTGGGATTCACTTCAAGGTGGAAACATTTGGGATAAGACCCCTCTAAGTCTTCAGGATCACATCTCCATGTCCTGGCAAAAGCTGAGGAGGTGACAAATGCTCCAGTTCCTCCAGTTCCTTCCATCCTCATCCTCGAGAATGATCCCAGAGCTTATCCCTCTGGGTGTAGGGACAACATCCCAGCCATCCGTGCTGGGCCCCTGGCTGGATCCCTATGGAGGGAGGGGGTAGGGGGGACTTGATGGCAAGGAAAGGGGCTTCATTTGGGCCAATTATTCTCAAACTGAGGCCGAGGAAGCCGTCATTCTGGCATTTCCTTTTTTCCCCCCTCTTTTTCCATTTGTTGTGTGTGTTTTTTTCACACTCTGGCAATGGCTGAATAGCGCACAAGTGCCCTGTCAAGAGATATATTCAATAAACACTTGACACCCAAGCTCAGGAATACATGGCCCGTGGCAAACATGAATTATTCAAATGGAAATCAAGATAATTTTGCTTCTAACTCAGAAAACCAAGACTCTCTTTTTCTTTCCTTATTTTTCTTCTCTTTCTCTCCTCATTTTCTTTCTGTTCTTTCTTTCTTTTTATTTTCCTAGCATTTATTTCTTATTCTTTCTTTCACCTTCTTCCTCTTGCTGGAAACCTTCCCCACATGCATTTCCAGGGAACTCCCTTTGCTGAATGAGCCAAGGTGAGGGCCAGGAGGAACCTCCTTGGGATGAGGAGAACCTCTACTTGTTTGTGCTCTGGAGCTGCTGGATCCCTTTGAAAGGGGCTTGGGATGGTGGGACCAGGTGTCCTGGAGGTGCTGTGGCAGTGAGAGTTTGGATCATCCAGCCAAAAACTTATCTCTCAGTCCAACACGACTCGTCTGGGAGAAGCTGATGCCACAGCTGCTCTTTGGGATGCCTTTCCTTCCTGCCTGGGCCTTTTCTTTGCCCAGGTCAGTGGTGGGAGATGGTTGGGATCGGATGGGCTGTTGGCAGGAGGTGTTTGGGATGCTGGGATCTGCCTGGGGATGTCACCTCAAGGAGGACCTGGGTGGACTCGTGAGAGCTGGGATTAGCAGTGGACTGGAGAGCTGAAAGGATGCAGGACAGGGCCACAAGGTAGAGATGATAGTGATGAGCAAGGCTGGAGGAAGGCAAGGGACCTCTCTTCCCTTCCTCTCCCTCTCTCATTTTGTACCAATCCAGGCCTGAGCCCATCAGCTCCAGGTGGGACCAAAAGCTTTGGCTCCTGGACAAAGCCTGGGACTCAACAAGAACGAGAAGAGTCAGAGGTGACTCTCAGGAAGGCTTTAGGAAAGGGCTGCCTTGGCAAGAGCCGTGGGCAGCACAGGGGACATTGTCCTGTTTCCTACCCTTGTTTGCAAGGTCTCTTTCCAGATGCTCATGGATTTCTCCTCCATAGACTGATGGAATTTTGGCCTCTGCACTGACTCAGATGTGGAGTGAGGTTCTTCACTGAATCAAAACCAGAACTGAAAATGTTTTCCTCTGGGCAGAAACTCACTGGCTTTTGAAATGGAGCTTGGAGGCCTGGAGGAACAAGAGGAACTGCTCAAAGCAGCACTTCAGGGCTCTGCAGGCTTGGGGATGGGCACACACAGAGTGACACACATGTCACAGTGCTGGTCCCACCTGGTGTCCTCGATGCTGGTCTCACCAAGAGTTTGCAGTGCTTTAGGACTCACAGAGGCTGCAAGATGGGTCAGAGGAAAAGCAATTCCACCAGCAGTCCAAGGTGGCCTCTGTCTAACCAGCAGTCCATGGTGTCCCAATTCCACAGCAGTCCATGGTGTCCCAATCCCACAGCAGTCCACGGTGTCCCAATCCCACAGCATTCCATGGTGTCCCAATCCCTCAGCATTCCATGGTGTCCCAGTCCCACAGCAGTCCATGGTGTCCCAATTCCACAGCAGTCCATGGTGTCCCAGTCCCACAGCAGTCCATGGTGTCCTAGTCCCACAGCATTCCATGGTGTCCCAATCCCACAGCAGTCCATGGTGTCCCAGTCCCACAGCAGTCCATGGTGTCCCAGTCCCACAGCAGTCCATGGTGTCCCAATCCCACAGCAGTCCATGGTGTCCCAATTCCACAGCATTCCATGGTGTTCCAATCCCACCGCAGTCCATGGTGTCCTAGTCCCACAGCATTCCATGGTGTCCCAATCCCACAGCAGTCCATGGTGTCCCAATTCCACAGCATTCCATGGTGTTCCAATCCCACCGCAGTCCATGGTGTCTCAGTTCCACCAGCGTTCCATAGCATCCCACCTGCCAGTTCCTGGCGGACCCTCAGAGCAGGTAGGACAGGGAAGACACATCCCAAGGGGAAGGGAAGACACTTCCCAAGATTGCTTCCCTCCCTCAAAGCTGTTCATTACTTGACAGCTGCCCTTCCTCCCTTCCCTGGAAACACCCTCTGGGTAGGAGGAGGCTTCATCCAGCTCCATCCTTCCTTCCTCTCCTGTCCTCCAACGCTGTTGGCAAGTCTGGAGCTTCCCTCTCCCGGTGAATGGCCGTGGTTACTTGTGAGGTCGGGACTGGCTGTCAGCCAGTCCCAGCCCAGCAGAGGGATCTAATGGCCCCGGCGCCAGGCACTTCGGAGGCAGGAGAATGTGGGTCATCAGTGACATCATCTCTCGGAAAGGTGGGGGTGGAGAAGACAGGGGGAAGTGATCATTTAAATTTGGAGAGGAGCTAACTGGAAATTTGGGCCATCAGGAGAGTAATGGGCTGAGAAGAAGAGCTGGGATATTAATAGAGCTGGTTTCTGTAAGAGCTGGAGCAAGCAAGGCATGGACAACCACAGGAAGCGTCCTGGCAGGAGCAGGCTGGGACCCCCAGGGCACCGGGAGCATCTGCTTGGATTTCCATGTAAAATCTCCCTCTGCATCCCAGGACCCCAACAGGTCTCTCCTCCTGCTCCACATCTCCATCCCTCCTCCATTCCATCCTGACTGCTCCTGCCTCCCAGCCACAGATATCATCCCAGAAACCCTTAGAAAAGCCCCAGTGGGTTCATGGGGACCTCTGTGGAGCTTGTCCCTCCCGCCTGGCTGCTGTTGCCATCTGAACTCAGTTCCTTCCATCCACAGCCCTGAGGGATTTCCATGCCAAACCAGGTGGATGCAGCATCCTCACCCAACTTCTGGTTGCCTTTGTAGATGAAGATCTTGGGCGGCCTCTCCCTGCTCACTGTCTGGGAACCCAGGGAGACTTTGGTGTCTCCATCCTTGGAGAGGTTCAAACTCCACTGCACAAACCTGCCCTGACTGGCCCTGCTCCAAACAGGGAATTGGGCTGGAGACCTCCGTGTATCTCTCCAAATCATAGAACCCATGGATGATTTGGTTTGGAAGGGACCTCATAGATCATTGACTTTCCATCCCCAAATCTGGAGCTCCAAACCCCTTCAGAGGGCAAAAGACCTGCAGACACAGCCCCTCAGTGAATTCCCTCTTCCCAAGGGTGTCTGTATTTCCTGCAGGGCTGGAAGAGCTGCAGGAACTGAATATGGATGAGGAGGGCAGGGAGAAAGGCAGGGGGTGTTCCCCTTGTTAAATATTTACCGTCCCAGGTGGGTGATATGACATTTCCTACCCTCCATAAATTCCTATGGACTGGCAGGGTTGCCCAGAGAGGAGCAGGAGCTCTGTCCCAGCCTTGTCTGAGCAGCAGAACTTTGTCCCCATGTCACAGGGGCCATTCCCCAGGCACTGAGTGTGCCCATCTTGGCACAGAATCCCAGGATCACTGAGGTTGGAAAGGGCCTCCAGAATCATCGAGTCCAGCCTGGACCAGTCACCACCTTGTCCCCATCCCAGAGCTCTGAGTGCCATGTCCAGTCCTTCCTTGGACACCTCCAGGGATGGGGACTCCACCACCTCTGTGGACAGCCCCTGCCAAGGCCTGACCACCCTTTCCATGAAGAAATTCTTCCTGATGTCCAACCTGAACCTCCCGTGGTGCTGCTTGAAACACTAAAAATGGAAAAAATCGGGAGAGGCTGCATGGGCTGGGACCATGAATTCTTTGCAGACACCTCTGCTGCTGGAGCCCCTCTATATCCTTCCCAATCCTGTCCATCCAAATCCCCCTCACCATCCTCAACCAAGGTCTGACCATCCTGCGACTGAGGGACAATCCCTGCTAGCTGGGGCCAGGATCCAGCACCTCCAAGCCATGGAAACTTCCTTGACAAGAGCAAAACCTGCTTTTCCTGCTGAAAAGCTGAGGAAAACACTCCCTTTGAGGCACTGACAGAGAAATTTGGGCTTCTTATATAAAACAAACCCGCAGCACGGGCGAAAAAACCCGTTTTCCAGCAGAAGGTGCACATTCCCACCCTGAAAGTGGGCTAAAGCCAGCCCAGTTACACAATGGGAAGGGCTCAGGTAGTGCCTGGCTGCAGCTGCATTTGATACCCTGCAAGGGCTGCGGGAACATCAGCCCCAGCTCCTTCCCTTGCTCAGGCAGCCCATCAAATATTTACTGGGCTGCCATAGGCAATTACATTAGAGGAGATAGTTAAACACCCCCTACCCCAGGGCACCCCCCTGCAATGTAAATCAAACAAATTGGACTCTTTTCACAATTGACACACACGATTTTACTTACTGTAAATAATTTAGTATTAAAAAGTCGAGCTACACTTTGCCCCATCTGGATTTTCTTTTCTCCCTCTCTCTCTCCCGCTCCGCGGACTCCAGGTTCCTAATGCAGGAGATGGAGTGCAGGAATTTTGCTGCCTGGGTGAGCTGTTAGAAGATTCCCATTTCCTAATGGAAGAAACCACACTCAGGAAACCTGTGAAGTTGCCCATTTAAAAGCGGCAGAGATGTTCCAGCTAACAAAGGATGGGAAGGATCCCTCCCTCCGGAAGGAGTTGAGTCTATTGCTGGTTGGCATCTCCTGGGGTTGCAGCAATCTCCTATAAAAGTTGGCTGAATGGTTGCACTTTTTAATTAAAAACCATCTTTCCTGATTAGGCTCAGTGGGGTTTTAATAAGGATTTTTACAAGCTGGATCTGTTGACCAGCACAGATCTTCTTTCTCTTACACCTCAAGTGCAAGACCTGCATTAAACACCCTGCTCTTCTGCCTGGGAAGGGATCTCATCCCCATTAGGAGCTATTCCTGCATTTTCCTCCAGAAACAGGCATTTTGAAAGTGTGATTTTTCAAACCATGCCTTGGCACCATGGCTGGAGGGGCTCAGGAGCTGTGTGGATGTGGCAGTTGGGGACATGGGTCAGTGGTGGCCCTGCAGGGGAGTGGTTGGACTCAAGGATTTGAGAGGATGTTTCCCCATGTCAATGATTTCATGGTTCTGTGATGTCTATTCCTAATTCCAACGCAGAATTTAGCCTTTGTTGAGTCTTCCATAATGCCACCATCTGCCACCTGAGGTGTCACTTTGGCCTGTCGAGGTCCCATTCTTGATCCCACAACAAGTTTAGTTCAGTGTAGGAGGGATGTTCTTCCCAATGCCACGGGCTTGTCTCAGGAGTGAGCCAGACTTTAATTGAGTTAAGAAGCTCCTGGGCCTGGATTTTCCATTCCATTCCTGTGCTCCATCAGCCAACTCCAGCCATCTCCGGTCCCAGTGCAGGGAGCTCTGGCAGGTAGTGCCACTTACCCATTTCCTGACAGAACCAATTTTCATCAGAAAAGGCCAATTCCGATGAGATCAGAGCATTTAATCCCCCAACATGCTAATTTTGACGGACGGCTCCTCCCCGGGGTTCACACAGAAGGCTGTGGGTCGTGTGGGATGTGATGTGCTCATTGGAGCAATGGCCCCGGGACAGCCGGGATGATCCCGGCAGTGCAGCTGACAGGGGCTGGGATGGCTCCTGGAGTCAGAACTTGGGGCTGAAAATTCCAAGTGCATCAGAAATTCACCGTTTTTGGCTACTTCTACCTGCCCAGGGCCTGAGCAGGAGCACAAGGAAAAGGGGGGAGAAGGGAAGGACCAAGTGGGGCAAGGCTTTCCATGCCCTGATGTCCTGATCTCTGCATCACCCCCCATGAGGTTTTCCAGGAGCAGCCCTGACAGCCACGGCAGGTAGGGAGCTGTCCTTAATGTCTCTACTCTACACCTCCACTTTGGGGTGACACATGCCCTGGCCATCCTCCAGTATTGTCCCCCACTGCTGAAAAATGTGTCTGTGCCAGGCTGGGACGACTGAGCCAAACCTCCCCCGACCAAAAGAAAGTGGCAGCGGTCACCTGGGGACAGAGCCATTTCCAGCCAGCCCAGCTGTCTGCTCAGGATGCACCAAGTCGTGTCCCTTTTGCAGGATCCTGTCCCGCGGCCCCTCTGCTCCGCTCTGGAGTTGCTGGAAGCTGTTAATCGCTGCCCGTGGGTTTAATTGGAAACGAGAACACACAGACCCCATTAAAGCCCACGAGGGTGCCAAGGGCTCTCGTTCAGGCACAAATGAAGGAGCAATCAAACCCACTTAGGTAATAAAAACAGCTGGAGTCTGCAGGCAACTGCCTGAGGCAGCGAGGCACATGGCAGGCAGGCCAGCCCTCTGCAGTCTGCAGCCTCGGATGGAAAACACCGGGAGCAGGCGGAGCGTGCGGGGCGTAGTGGTTACAGGCAGGGAGCCAGACAAGGAAATTATGGGTCGTCCCCAAAAGGCAACGGAGAGCTGGAGCTTCTCGAGCTCAGACCTTGCCGGAGAGTGTGTCCAGGATTGTTTTTCCAATGGGAATGAGAAGCCAGAGCTCCCGGGCACTGGCTGTAGGGGTCATAATTCCCACAATATTCTCGTCCTGTTGGATCATTTGCCATTCCATGACACAGAACCACAGCACACAGTGTGAGGAGACTCATGGCTCTTTATTTCTGCACAGGGATTCATTTCAGAAAGGGTCCCCAAAGCCACTGACCAGGCTGGGGTGCCAGCTCTTGGTCTGGAAGCTGGAATCACCCTAGAAGGAATTTGTTTCCCAAAGACTAGATCATTAGGATCTCTGTTCAGTGCTTTTATTTAGTTTTGTTTAAATAGGACGGATCCTGACTTTCCTCTTTTTACTTCTGATTCCAGTGAAGCATTTCCTGCTTCACAGGAGTTGCTGATATGGATGGGTGGGAGAGGTGGGTCTGGACTATTCCAATTTTTTGATCAGTTAGGGAGGAAAGTTGGAACATATGTGAAAGGGCTACAAGGAACATTGCAGAGCTGATCCATCTTAGTCCAGAAAGCCAGAGCGGAGCACTGGAAGTTCCTCCCGCTCCTTGGAACTGACAACACTCGGAGTTGCCCAGGGCTAAAGCAGTGGAAGTGTTTGAAACGTCTGTGATTATCACTGCTGTGGAAACCTCTCCTTGTTTGGTGCTTCCACATCTTTGCACAAAGACTGGAGGGTTTTCCTTGTTTTCTCCTGTCCAGGAGGAGCCTGATAACTCCTGGCTCAATCCAGAGATTTGATATGGAGGGCACTGCTCTCTTCCCCTCTGGGACCAGCCTGCAGATCCACAGGAGGAGGACGAGCTCCATCCATGGAATGGGGCTGGGAGGGGGTTCTTGATGTCCCTGTGGTGTCCCTGTGTTTTAGTGCCAGGGTGCCCAGAGGTGCATTCAGGGATCCTCCCTGCATGTCCCTTGCTCAAAAAGTTCATTGTCAGGACAAAGTTCAGGGCAGGATGCTCAGGGCTGAGACAGGAAAAGAGCAAAGGCTCAGTGGTTTGGAAGAGTCTGCTAGCACACAGAGGAATGGGATGGAGGGAATGCTGTTTACTTCATCTGATACAATTTTCCTACATGAGCAGCAGCAAAATGCAGCTTGGCACAGGTTTGATTCCTTGGGGAGAGTGAAATCTAGGGCCAGGAGCTGAACTGTTCTGTCCAACCTTCTCTGAGCTGCTGAAACGCAGAAAATGAGGAAAATTGGGCTAGAGGGGCCACCAAGAAAAGCCCGGCAAAAGGAATTGTGGAATATCCTGAGACAAAAGCTCCCAGTCATGAGAGAATTAACAAACCCAGCTGGAGGGGAGAGATCCCGATGCAGAGCACCTGGAAGGGACAATTTCCCTTCTAAGGAATTCTGCTGGAGTCTCAGTGGAGCTTTCTAGCATCCTGTCTCCTCTGGCCATCACCTGATCCTGCAGCTCTCCAGGAGAAGAGTGGAGACCATGACTCAGAGCTGTGCTGGCAGCAGGGAGAAGGGAAGAGGCTCCTGAACTCCTGCCTGCACTTGCCTCTGGAGAGTCGAAGCATCCTGGCAGGGCCTGGTGTTCCCTGGCATACGGGGGATACTCGTGTGCTCAGGAAGGGCTGGCAGTGTCTCAGGCCACCTGGGACAGGTGACAGGGTCTTCCTGGCAGCATCTTGATGCTGGTGCAGTTTTCTCCCCAGGAGGATTTCTCTGGAGTCGGGATTCAGCCCTGGGGACTCTCCCCCACCCATCTGCATGAGCCAAGGGCTGCATGGATCTGGTTTTGGGGACTTCCGTGGTGGGTTTGGTGGCTATGCCTGAGTCTGGGCATCACCAGACACAGGTTGTGCCTTTCAGTCTTCTGTCACTGGATCTGAACTTTCCCTGAGCAGGTCCAGCACCAAGGAAACATCTATGCTGGTTCCCTCATGTCCCTGCCCATGGCAGGGGGCTGGAACTGGATGATCTTTCAGGTGCTTCCCAGCCCAACCCATTCTATGATCTTTTGGGGGACAGTTCAGCCTCTCAGGTAAGATGGGAATCAGGTCATGGGGTCACGTCAGGATTTTCCTTTTCCTGTGACACTCGCTGACCATTGTCTGTCCCAAGACACCTGGCAGGATCCCCACGAGAAGGGACGAAGGGACTCAGAGGATGCTGTGCTCAGGCTCTGTAAAGGAGAGTGGGAAGGGGAACAGGAAACAGATCCTACCCCTGACTCTGGAACAGCTGCACCGTACACCAAAGCCATCGAGGATGGATTTGGGAGCTGGAGAAGCACACCTGGTTCCCTTGAGAAAAAGTTTGCTCTGAGCATAGGACTCTCCTGTCCACCATCACCCCAAGCACTGGGATTCCTCCTTGGCAGCCCTCCTGCTCTGGTCTGCTGGGGCTGTCACACTCCTCATGCACCTTTTGAGAGCTTCTGGGGGGGCTGCAACTCCCCCCCACCTCCTGAGCAGTGCAACTTTAGTGGCGGCAGGAGCTGGCCTTGGCAGGGAGGAAAGAGGGAAAGAAAGGCCATGGGCTGTGGGGAAATTCACATGGATGGGTGAGTGCAGAGGTAGCGATGAGCTGGAGACTGGAGGATGAAAAGGCTGTATGGACAGACGTGAAGCCCATGGGACTCTGCACGGAAGGATTTGGGGAATAAGCCAGAGAGATTCATTGAAGCAGGGAAAAAGAAAGTTGGTGAAACTTTTCTTGATTTTTTTTTTTATTTTTATAATTTTTGACCCAAGGTTCTTCTCTTCAAAGGGAGAAGGGGAACGGCTCCTTTTCAGCCCCGGGTTTGGGGCTGTTCGGCTCCCCAAATTCCCCCGGAGGAAGCAGCCCGGAGCCGCGATAGGGCGGGCCGGGGGCGATTGGATGGGAGGTGATGCCCCCTCAACCAGACGCGACAGGGAGAGGAGCGCACCTGCGGAATGAGCAGAGCCGGGGAGGGGCGGAGATGGGAGGTTGAGCCCCGGTTTGGGCGGGAGCTCTGGGTTTGGG
>WBNO01021840.1:81432-116060 GCA_013400575.1 Peucedramus taeniatus
GGGGCCGCGCTGCTGCCCTGAGCCCGCTGCCCGCGGGGGACACCCCCAGGTGCCCCTGTCACCCCCGCCTGCCCGGCTGGGGCATTCCCCCTCTCCCGGCTCCGCTCGCCCGCAGCCCGTGGCACCGAAAGCTCCCCAAAAGCGCTTCGACCGCTCGGCGGGTGGGACCGGGGGGAGAAGCCGGAGGGTCCCCTCTGTCCTGGGGGACCAGAACCTGTAGGTCCGCTCCGTCCCGGGGACACGCGGAGAAAAGGGCTAAAACCAAGCGATTTTTGTTGGTTTTCTTTGTTTGGGGTGGTTTTGTTTTATTTTTGTTTGAGGGTTTTTTGTTTGCTTGGGTTTTCGTTTGTGCGTGTTTTTTTTTTTTTTTAAATTATTGTTTTGTTTTATAAGTTATTCGGGGAAAAAGAAATCAAACGCACGTCGTGGCGTTGAAGCCCGACAGCCGGGACGCTGCGGCTTTTACAGGGGAAAACCAAAGTAGAACACGAAAAAAATCAAGTAGAATAAAATTAAATGAAATAAATTGAAGTGCAGTGAAATACGATAAAGTGAAATAAAATGAAGCAAAATGAATGAAAGTGAATTACAAAAATGAAGTGAAATAAAATAAAACCAAACCAAAACCAAACAAGCAAAAAAAACCGTAAAACAAACCAAACAAAAAATACAAACCATTAAACCCCTTAAACTCCACAAAGAAGTAAGAAAAACAAACAAAAAAATGCAAACAAACAAACAAACAAAAACCCTAGAACACCCACCCCCCCCCCCAAAAAAAAAAAAAAAAAGGAAAAAAAGAGAAGGAAAGAAAAGAGGGGAAATTGTGCGGCACCCGAAATAACTGTCGGAGGAGTTGCTCCACCTGGACGAGCGGGGCCAGCTCGGCCGTGGTCGACGGAGCCGTGCCTGCCTTGGCCGCACCGTGGGATTCCCGCACCCGGTCCCGCACCCCGTCCCGCACATCTCTCCTTACTCCCGGGCGCTTCCCAAAGCCCATCCCTTTGTTCTTGCTCTCCGTCCTTGTTTTCTCCATGCAGCGAAAAGCGCATTTTCATAAATAGACCTTGGCCGAGCGTTGCCGATGAAACTTTAATGAGGCGGGATGCTGAGTGCTGCCCGGGGGGGCCCCGGACCGGCTCCGCGCAGCATTAGCGGGGCCCCGGCCNGTGCCGGGGCCGGTGCCGCGGTGCCCCCGCTCCGCCAAGTTCACGGGCGATGCAATATTTATCAGCCGCGCCGATAAAACGCCGAGTGGGTATTTCCCAGGCACAAATGCAAAGCGCTGCGCCGGGGAGCCGGAGCGGGGCCGCCCGGGGACCCCCCGGCCCCCGCGGCCGCCAGGTAAGGCGGGATCGAGCGAAGGATGGGCAGCTCTGGGCGAGGAGAAGCGGGGCTGGAGGCCGGGAGGGGCTGGCAAAGAGACACCGGGAGCGGGGCTGAGGCCTGGAGAGCTCATCACACCCGGGGCGCTGAACAGGAGACGGCCCAGGGATTGCTCCTGCTGCTGCCGCTGCTCCTGCTGCTGCTCCTGCTGTTCCTCCTTTTTTTGTTCCTGCTATTACTCCTATTCATTTCTGCTCCTATTCCTGCTCCAGCTCCTGTCCCTCATCCAGCTCCTACTCCTGTTTCTGCTCCTGTTCCTACCTTGGTTCCTGTTCCTCCCCCTGCTCCTACTCTTACTCCTGCCCTTGGTCCTGCTCCTGCTCTTTCTTCTGTTCCACCTCCTTCTGCTCATACTCCCCTTTCTCCTCCTGCTCCAGCAGTTCCCACTATGCCCAGGCCAGTGTGAGCCTCTGCACTGAGGATCCTTAGGGAAAGGCCTTGAAGGAGGTGGAGAAGGGCCCCCTGTGCTTCCCCCACCCCCTGCTTCAGAACAGCCCCTCCTGGGCACAGGTCAGGGAGAAGCTGCTGCTCCCTGGTGCAGCTCTGGCAGCCAGGACACACCTGGGAGCAGGTCCCAGCCATGGTCCAGTGTCTCAGGTCCTGTGTTCAGCTCTTGTTCTCCTGAGGGTCTCTCCTCCTGCACCAGGGGCCCAGCTGGGTACCCAAAAGGACCCAAATTCCTCCAAATGCAGGATCTCTGCAGAGCACTTGGCACAGGGTGAGGTGGGAGAAGCCCAGGGTGAGGAGAGCAGGTGAGGGAAGGAAAACAGACAAACACAGTGGTATCATGGGCACTCCCTGCTCCTGGGGACAAAGGACACCCCTGAGCCTGACACTGGACCCAAAGCAGCATTAAAGGAAGGGAATATTGACTGGAATAGACACTCCACTCTCACCCTGGGTTTTCTTTTGAGGCTTGATGCATGAGCAAGGTTTGAAATTTTTCAGCTCTTCTGCTTCAGCAGGCACCTGTTAATCCAGCTCTGGACTGGCCCAGAGCTCCTTCAGGAGGAACTCAGCTTCAGCCACCTTTGAGGACTTGATTCCTCATTTACCTCCACGCTGGTGAGATTGAGGGGGTGGGCCAGGTCTTACCCCTTTCCCAGGGGCACCCTGAGAACTCAAAAATATCAACACCAGCAATTCACCAGGGATTGGATGAAGACACCTTGGGGACCTTCAGAGCAGGGATGCACAGATAAGTGAAGGCCTCTTGGCTCCAGCAAGGGTCACTGGAGAGGGACCAAGGAGCCTCTGTTGCAGTTCAGCTCTGATGTCAGCCTCTGATCTCAACCCCTGGCTCAGGGCTTAGAGTCACCTTCATCACCTTCGTCCTGTAATGGTTCTGAATGACCAGTTCAGGTGGAGACACCAATAAATGGGGATGTGACAGCTGAATCTCACCCCTGATGCCGCGAAGGCTTCCCAAGGAAAGCTGCCCACCAGTTCTGGGCTGCTGGAGCTGTCAGACATCAGTTCCTGGAGCTGTCCCGGCCACTGGTGCTGCAGCCAGGATCTCTCTTGCAATCCAGTCCTTGCTCCAAGCTGTTCCCTCCATGTCATGCTCTTTTGTGTTACTTCTTCCTGCTATAAGAGCCAAGACCCTCCAAGAATTTGGGCATCTAAACCCCTTGTGCTCAGATGTGAGAGAGGCATGGTCCAGGCCAGTGTGGCCACGCCACCACCAAAGTGTGCAGGGGTGTGTTTAAAGTTATCCGTGCCCAGTTGAGGTGGAGTCTGGTGGCTACAGGCAAATGCAGATGTGTTTGAAGAATTCCCTGAAGAAGCCCTGTCCCTCTTTTATCTTTTAGGATCATTTAGGATGGTGTATTCTTTGGGCTGTAAAGCTGCTCTAGATCCCCTTCACCCCACTTTGTTTCACAGGCACAGGGCCCATCTGTGCTTCCCAAGCATCAGGGTGACAGCAAACAGTGCCACCTCAACCCCTGTGTCCTGCTAAATCACACACTCAAGGGGCTGATTTCACCACTGGGAAACAAGGGCAGGAACGTCCTGACTGCCTGGGGACCATCAGTGGGTCCCATCTGCCCATCCATGGAGCTCAGGGTGCTACAGAGAGCTCTCAGAGAAGTGGGGAGGCTGCACCACCAGCAGCAGTCCCAGTGACAGCAACAGGCACTGCCTCATCCCTGAGGGATCCAGGCCAAGGGGAGGGATACAAGGACCTGTGCTCAGATATTACTGGCACGTCCCATCTTTGGGTCAGGAGCAGTGAAAATGCTCTGTGTTCTTTAAAGGATCCCTGCCTTTGAAAGCTGGGCAGGTCCAGGCTGCGCCCACTCCAGACTTTCTTCTATTATTCCATGTGTTTTAGTGCAGCACAGAGCAGATGTATTTTTAAAGATGCTTGGGGTAGGCTCTGCTCCACTACAGGGAAAAAAAGGAATAAAACCATCATTAGAGGCTCCTTCGGCACCTGAGCAGGGGGGAGGACAGCCAGGGTGAGGGGAACTCAGAAAAAAGGCTTGCAAAAGAGTTTGGGAAATGGAGCAGGGCATTCCATGGGACACACCTGAGAGCTGGCTGCAGGGTGGGACAAGAGGAAATGGCCTCAAGGGAGGTTTAGGTGGGATATTGGGAAAATTTCTTCATGGAAAGGACTGTCCAACCCCAGCACAGCTGCCCATGGTGGTGGTGGACATGCCATCCCCGGAGGGATTGAAAAGTTGTGTGCATGTGGCACTTGGGGACATGGGGCAGTGGTGGCCTTGGCAGTGCTGAGGGAACAGCTGGAGGGCTTTTCCAAGCGAAATCATTCCATGATCCTACAATCCCAGGGAAAAGGAGCAGCCATGACAATGGCCTTCTCCAATGAATCAGTCGCCCTTCACAAGGACCAAGCCCTGGGTCAGGTGCAGCTGCCTGTGGTGGGAGCAGCTCTAACCCCTGGCTGTGCAAAGATAGAGCTCTCTGCTCAGCCCAGTGTCAGTGAGGAATGAGAGATCCTAATAAATTTACAGATTTGTGGGGTTTTTTTACTTCTTTGGGCTTTTGTTTGTCAGAGGGGTGGGGGAGGGGGGATTTTTTTGTTTGTTTGTTTGTTTGTTTTTCTGGTTGTTTGGTTTTTTTATTGCTTGGTTTGTTTTCATATGTGCTAAAGAAACACTTCCAGAAATTTAATCTTGTGCTTTTCCAGAGGTCTTTATCTCCCCATCCTTCACCTATAGGAATAGCCTCCTGCCCCCATCAGCCCCCCCTGTTCCTGCAGGAACAGCCCCTTGCTTCCAGCCATAAGCCCTAAGGAAGTGCTGTAGGATTTGGCTTTGGATCTTTGGGGAAATCCGAGAGTAAGGAAGCTCACAGGCGATTTCAGGAGCTTTGGGATCCTGGAGATAGAGGGATCAGAGGTAAAATTTCCATTTCATCTGCAGCACCTCACCAACACCTCCAGCAGCTGTAGGAAAATTTGACCTCTCTGAGTGATGTGAGAGTGTCAACTAAGGACCGTGTTTTATTTATAGCAGGCATGGGAAGGCTTTAGGTTCACACAAGGAAAAATCCTTGTGTTTGTCTGGAATCCTGCTCCACCACTCTGCCACTTCCCAGCTGCTTCCTGGCAATCACAGGGAGCTGTTCCAGAGGTGTTCCAGGGAAGCAGCTTCCAGCTCAGGGAACACTGCCTCATCCCTCCCCAGCTCCAGGATGCACTTCCAGCCTTGCTGCCAGATAAATTGTGGAGCAGGGTCATGTTTGCCTCTTCTACAAAGCAGAGGAAACACCTGCTGGCCTTGCAACAGCACGAGGAAGTATCCACCACACTGGATCTGTGATCTATCCAGGCTTTGAACAAGTTCTCATTGCCAAGATCGATCTTCAGGGCAGAATTTTCCCATTGTTTATCAATATCTGCACCATGTCAAAGGAGACCAGCATCCCAGATCCTCAGATTAGGAAGGACAAATTGATCATCTCCCTTCAGCCACTGAAATGAATGCGGGGCTGGTTCAGTGTGCCACTGGTGGTAGTGGGGGTTCAGGGCAGGAATGCTGCATTCATGGCATCACCCAAATCAGTCAATATTTTTTGGGAAGCCCTTTTCCTCACCCTGAGTCACATCAGGAGAGAGTCTGTTCCCTCTTGTACCTTCCCCCTTCAACTTCTCCCTCCAGCCCCTCCACCATCTTTCCTGCTCTTCTCTCCTTCCTCTTTCCCAGGCAGCTCTGCTTGTCTGTCTGTGCAGTCTGTCCTCACATCTGGTCCCACCCAGCTGCTCGAGGACCCTCTCACAACTGGCCCAGCCCAGCTACCCGGGCTCTCGACCAGCCCATTCCACAGGGAATTGTGGCAGCGTCCCAGGCTGAGCACGGCTCCTTTTGTTCTTCCCTCTCTCCCGGTCCCCCTGGCTCGGAGGACTCTCTCATGTGGGAGTTCCTTCCAGCAGGAAGGACCATCGCTCTTCCAGAGGGACCCTCCAGGCAGAGCTGCTCCGGATGGTGCTGGGAGTGCCCGGGCCCCGCTCCGCTCCCCCAGCGCCGGCAGCAGCTCGGGCAGGCGAACCGGGAGCGAGCCCCGGGCTCCAGGCGCTCCCCCGGGAGCCCCGAGCTGCCCGCAGGGAGCAGCAGCAGCGCAGCCTCCCCATGGCTCCTGATGGCTCTTCCCGGAGCCGCTCCGATTGCCGTTCCCGGCTCTCTCTCACTCAGCACATGGAATGCCGACTTCCTCCGGCTCCTCGCATGGATTTTTTCCCACCCTGGCTGTGCTCTTTAGTTCAGATCTAAGCGAGCTTTCCGAGCGTGCTGCCTGGATGTCTTTATTAAAACACACAGTTTAAGGAGGGGGCTGAGGGAGAGGGGGTGGATCGGCTCTGGATTCACGCTGCAGCCAAAACCATGGGAATCTTCTGCTCCACAACTGTTCCCAGCCGCCGACAGCTGCGCGGTACAGCCAGCAGGACACGGGGTCACCTCTCTGGCCGTGACTAATTCATCGCGGAGGGCAGCCCCTCTGCTCGTTCCCCCGGGGCTGTGTCCCCTCGGGTGTGAAGGCAGGTGGGCAGACAGGGACATGTCCCCGAGGGGCTGGTGGCCCGGCTGGTGGAGAGGCTGTGCTGGGATTCCCTGTGGCTCCTGGAGCAGCCCAGCTCTGTGAGAGGGATGCAAAGCTGTTGGGCTGCTCACGAGATCGACTCCTGAAGAGGAACTTTCCCTTGGGAAACTTTGAGCCCCGAGTTCTCAGATACCTGGAGGCTGAGAAAATCACAGCAGGCAGGACTGACACTGCCGAAATGGCAGTCTCTGGGAATGGCCGTGCCTGTCCACGGGAGTGCAGCACCCAGGGCTGTGTCGTCCCTAGGAGCAAGGAGTGATCCCAGTGTCCAGCAGGGAGCTCCAGCCTCGCCTTACAGCACAAGCTGCCGGGAGCTGTCATTGACTGAAGTGCTGAGAAAAGAAGCTTTTCCTTCCACCACGAGCTGTTTCCCATCACAGCAACCCCGCTGACAGCCTGGAGGCCTCAGACACAACTCTGAAGTTCTCCTTGTGATGTACCAACCCTGGCCAAAGCTCCCTGACCCCCTGCCACCCTGAATCCACCCTGCTCTTGGGCTTGGCCATCCTGTCCTCCCGGTCTGGTGTCTGGAGGAGTGCTGGGGAGCAGCTGCCTGCCCTGCCCAGCAGCAGCTGCACCAGGCCCTGCTCTTGCTGGGGAAGTGCTGATTTCTGCCATGCTGGCTGCGCAT
The DNA here is from genome assembly GCA_013400575.1 of Peucedramus taeniatus. Lineage (NCBI taxonomy): Eukaryota > Metazoa > Chordata > Aves > Passeriformes > Fringillidae > Peucedramus > Peucedramus taeniatus. Next base: position 88,517 of record WBNO01021840.1, read on the forward strand.
CCCCCTGTGAGCCACTGGCTGCTGGAAGGCACTGCCTGAGCCAGCCACATGCTTCATGATGTCAATCGCAGTTCAGAATTAATTATTAATGAGAAAATTTCATAATGTGCTGTTAAGTGGGCTGCAGGATATTTTGGTTAAATTAAGGGAACCTGAAAGCTCCCTCTGTAGGGTGTTGCTCCTCAGGCCTCACTGAGAGCAAAGGTTCAATTAGAGCTCAGGTACTGTGGCCTCTGCCATGGCCTGCGATTATTGGAGCCACAGGAGTGTGGAGATCAATCCAACGGCTCAGCTTCATGGTTCCAACGGGAAAATTCCATGTGAAGTGTTTTCCAAGAAGACTTGGGCTGATGGAAGCTTCCCTGCCCATGGCAAGGGGGTGGAACAAGATGAGCTCTGAGTTCCCTCCCCACATAAACCATTCTGGGACTCTGTGACTTCAAAGCAGGTTCTGTGGAGTCCCCCTGAGTCTGCAGAGAGCCCAGGACAGGCTGTGCAGGTCATGGAATCACAGAATCATCCAGGTGGACAGGCCTCAAGGATCACTTAATTCATTTGTAAACAGGCCAGGTCACTCCCAGACTCTTTTCTTCCTCATTCATGAAGTCATTTAGGTTGGAAAAGACCTTTCAGATCATCAAATCTAACCCAGCTCTAAAGAAACCTCTTTCATAGGGTCAGTCTCACAGTCCTACAAACATGTCATGCTTTGGAGCCTCTCACACCTTGGGTGAAGGAGTGGAGGGGCAGCTCCCACAGCACAGCTCTCACAGCTCCCACATCTGTCACCCCTTGATGCTGGGACCTTCCTGAGGTGTTCTGGTGATCCTGGTCTGCAATCACAGAGCACTTTGGGTCCTCTCTTGCTGTTCAGAAGGGCTGGATCTGGTTGGTGACGCTGGAACCACCCCCTCCTGCACTGCTTTTCCTGGGAAGGCTGCAGGAACTTGCAGAGATCTTAGGATGCCCTGGATTCCTTTTGAAGCCTTGTTAGAGGAGCCGACTGACAGCTCTGACTGGCTTTGGAGCCTTTCCTGAGTCTCCCCTTCGGTCACGCTGCCTCTTCCCGTCCTGCCACCATTTGTTACTGATGGACCACATTGACCTGGCTCTCTGTGCTACTCATGAGTGAGGGAACATCTCCCTCCCCTGGCTGGTGGATCAATGAATGACCTTCCAGACCAACTTTCACTCCTACATTTTTTTGCCAGCCTTGCTTTTTCCCTGCTCCTTCTGCTGCCAGGAAAACATTGATTGGGAAAAGTTTGGGTCTACACCACAAGATGAGATGACCTCTGTGCAGGTGGGAATATCTGCAGCAGACTCAGGGCATGGACTGGGAGATGAGATGGACTTGCCCATGGAGCTGGTGTCCCTGCCCCACAGTTGTGGCCCCAGGCCTACCTTCCCACTTCTTGCCGTGCCATTTGTTACTGGTGCGAGTGTCTGACACAGCTGAGCACTCAACTGCCCAAACACCAAAGTTTCTGGGAATAACAACCCCTGGAAGCATGGCCAGGATCATCCTGGTGGTGGGACCTCAGGCTTTAAACAGAGGGTAGATACAAGGAAGGATTAGATTTAGGATTAGATATATGGAAAAATTATTCCCTGTGAGAGTGCGGAGGACCTGCACAGGTTGCCCAGAGCAGCTGTGGCTGCCCCTGAGTCCCTGGAAGTGTCCAAGGCCAGGTTGGATGGGGCTTGGAGCCATCTCGTTTAGAGGAATGTGTCCCCCAGTTCTAGCTGGAATGAGATGGGCTTTAAGGTCCCTTCTAACCCAAATCGTTGTGGGATTTTATGAAAGGAGAGAGGTTGATGCAGTGATACCACCCTGGGACAGTGCCAACGGCTGTGACAGGGAGAGAGGGGAGGTCCCACTGTAAGGGACTCTGGTGGAAAGGAAGCCTCTTGCCTGCTGTTTTCTGGGCCCTGTCACACACAGGGGGTTGGTGGCTGAGCACAGCCTGCAGGGAATCCCACTCTTTCTGCTGGATGAGGTTGGAGTCAGGCAGCCTCTTGGACACTGAGCCACCAGCAGAGAGGATCCAATACAAACCTGCTCCTGGGCATCTCTCCAAAGGTGGGTGTGTGGAGGAGAGGGAATCTGGGCTGACCAGGAGCTGTGTCCTGCTCCCAGCACAGCCTTGTACTGCAGCTAAAAAAAAAAAAAGTGAGCCCAGACACGGAACACAGGAACCCACTTAGAGCCAAGCAGGAGGGAGCTCTGAAGGAGTGACTGGGCACTTGGCAGGGAATGAAATGCAGTTTGCAGGGAATGAAATGCAGTTTGCCTCCACGCCAAGCCTTGATGGCTTCATTCTGCTTCTAGGCTATCAAGCTCTGCTGCCTGGAGCCAGCTCCTTGCAGGGCTGGGAGAGAGGGATGGAGGCAGGGAAGGAGGAGGCCTCCAAATATTTTACTCAGTGGAAACTCTGCCCATCAGAGGTCTCAGCTCTGCTGTGGGGTATCCTGGCAATGGATGTTACCTGCCCTTGGTGCTCCCAGTCCTGCTGCAAAATCACAGGGCTGCCTCCAGGATAAATGTTCATGGAAATAAGAAAGCATCCAGCAAGTGTTTCCATCCAGACACCTTCCATGGATAAATCTCATCCTCACCCCCTGCCTTGGTGCAGGAGGATCCAGTCCTAGAAATATTTTGGCAGCTCCAAGGACAGCACAGCCCTGCCCAACACCTCTTCTCACCACATCCAGCTCCAGACCTCTCCTGGCTCCTTCCCGTGAGGATATTGCCCTCTGGAAGAGGAGCTTAGATCATGGGCAGAGGCAAAGCAGAAACTGCCCGATTTTGAGTTGGTTTGAGAGCAGCAAATTGCAACTGCTCCAGCAGCAGCCCCTGACCAGTTCCTACCCCACCCATGGAAGGGATCACATTCCCACTTCCAGGCTTAGCTCAGAGGTGTCAGCCCCTTCTCATTTTTGAGGGCTCTTGACCTTCTTTCTCTCTTGCCTTTTTTTTCCTCCTTTTTTCTCCAGCTTTTCTCTTCCTCCTTTTTTGTTTTTCTCTCTTTTCTTTTTCTCTCTTTTCTTTTTTCTTCCCCCCACCACCACACCTCCCTATGCAGCCTCTGTTCTTCATCCATTATTTAGGCTTTTCTGACTGTAACAGCAACATTCGCCTTGTATACCTTGTGTGGGGTTTAAAATATAGATAAAAGCAGAAGGTCAGACTTGAAACACAGATTCTGACGGTTGCTGCTGACTTTGTCTGGAAGCTACAAAATCTGGAGCTTTCTGTGCCCAGAAATGGTTTTGGTACAATTGGGTTTTTGGGGGTTTGGGTTTTTTTTTTTTTTTTGTCTGGTTGATATTCCTGCAAACTGTCTTGGTGTTTGATGCTTTCATCCAGCCTTTCAGTTTCTAAATGTTCTGGGGCCTGGCTGGCTTCAGGACAGGGGAGTTGGAGCCATGGAATTCCTGCTTGGAGGTCCAATCTTGACCCAGCACAGCAAATACCTGCTGGTCTCCTGTCCAGGCCGAGCCAGGGAGGGGAGGAGATGCCTCCATCCACATCCAGCAGGCTCTAATTGGCACCTCTGGTCAGCAGAGCCAAGGACTTTCCCTTTCAATTATAAATAAATGCCCTGGTTCTTTTATGTTGCTTTCTTCAGCATTGGAGAGATTGGATTTCGAGGACAAATGTTTGTGGGAAATAAATTTCAAAGTCAATGCGGGAACAGTCCCAGAAAACATGAAACACTTCATTGTCTGTTTGAACAGGCAGTGGAGCAGGGAGGGCGTCCTTCCAGCCAGGAGACAAACTAGACAGGGGTGGAATCACCATTCCTGGAGGGTTTTCAAAGCCATGTGGATGTGGCTCTTGGGGACATGTGTCCGTGGTGGCCTTGGCAGCCCTGGGGGAATGGTGGCGCTTGGTGGTGTTTAAGGTTTCTCCAAACACAGCTGTTCTGTAGTTCTCTGAGAAGGGGCAGCAGGGGATGGTGATACTCAAAATAAAGACAATTTTTCATGTCACTGAGATCCGTGTGGGCAGAGAAAGGCACTGGAGAAGAGCTGAGAATGCTCCAAGGAGTGGGTGAAGGGACATTACAAACTGAGACACCGGTGGAGAAACGCCAGCCTTGTCAGGCAGCGTTCACCAGGCGCAGGGCAGGACAGTGACATCCCTGTTTTTCCTGCTGGGAGGTTAGTGGGGAATGTTCTCTCCCTGCACAGGATATTTTCAGAGAACAGAGGCTTTGGCTCACTCAAAACCAGGCCCAAGACTCTTCCAGTCCCCACCTGCAACAGAAGCTCTCTCAAGAGCTGTCTCCAAAACTGAGACCTGCACATTTTATTATCAGAGAATCCCAGCCTGGTTTGGGTTGGAAGGATCCTTAAAGACCCACTGGTCCCAATCCCTGGTGCCATGGACAGGGACACTGCTGTCCCCATCACGGTCAGGTGGCTTCAGCAGCCAGCTGGAATCTGCAGCTCAGACACAGGTTTCAGCCTGCTGGGTGCCAGCAGCCACCTAATCCAGGTGGATATTCCAGTGGCAGCTGCTGCTCAGGAGGCTCCATAGCCCAGCTGGCACTCCCCAAATAACCTTTCTTCACTCTAGCCCAAAGGAAAATGCATCTGTAAAGTGAGGAATAGGAAGATAGGAGGAAATTTTTCCCAGTGAGGGTGGGCAGGCCCTGCACAGGGTGCCCAGAGCAGCTGTGGCTGCCCCTGGATCCCTGGCAGTGTCCAAGGCCAGGCTGGACACTGGGGCTTGGAACCACCTGGGATAGTGGAAGGTGTCCCTGCCCAGGGCAGGGGTGGTACTGGATGGGCTTTGAGGTTAATTCCAGCTCAACCCATTCTATCATTCCATGATTCTATTCCAGTTTCCCTGTAGGCACTGTCCTTATCCAAACAGGATTTGGAAGGACACAGGGAAAGGCTGCAGTCTGCCTGTCTAAACTCCATCCCTCAGCTCTCTCCAAAAGTCAGACTGGGCAGTAGATCCAGGCATGGATCTGTCGATGCTGAGTGGTTACAGCAGCTCTGGCAGTGGCTGAGATGGCTCATGAGTGATCCCAAGGCAAGGAATTGAACTCTTCCAGATTTCCCAACATGGAGCGTTTCCTTGCCTGTGCCTACAGCTGCAGCTCATGTGACAGAGGTGTCACACTGAGCAGGAGGAAAAAATGCCCAGATATGGTATTTTCCAGGAGCAACAGGAAAAAAAGACATTATGAAGGGAATCACCAAGACCAGCATCTTCTCGTGCTCAGGCATCTCTGGATTAGGGGATCCCAGTAGCATGTACGGATTGAAATTGTGGTTTTTGGGGCGCTGAAGAAGAACATTCCCAGGGAGGTGGTGGAGTCCCCATCCCTGGAGGTGTCCAAGGAAGGCCTGGATCTGGCACTCAGTGCTCTGGGCTGGGGACAAGGTGGGCATCGGACACAACTCGTACTTGGTGATCCTGGAGGCCTTTCCCAACCTCAGGGATGCTGGGATCCTGTGACTGAGGAGCATCTCGAAAGTCCTTAAGGTGACATCTTTACATCCGTCCGCAGGCTGGACAAGCCAAGTCCACAATCTGCTCTTCGCAGGATGTTAAACATCCAAAGGAAAGGAAGAAACAGGACTTTCAGGAAGTCCAGGAATCATGACACAGCTAATCAGAACTGATTGAGTTGACATCATTAAACTCAGGAAGTTTCGAGGTAGGAGTGTGGGACTCTTTATATTTCTATAAATGTCTCCCTCCCAATCCTGGCCTCGTTGGCAGGCTGGCACGGGATAATTATCCATTTTTAAACTGTCTCTTTCCACTGATGTTCAGGACATTTGGGAATACCTTTCCAATGTAATTCTTGAAGTGCTCTCCCTGTGACACCTGCAGCACAGTGACAGCCCCTGCTTAAACAACAAAATACCAAAATTCCTGAATATCCTACTGCTCCCCACGAGGTGGATGGGACCTGCAAGTCCTTGGTGCTCTGGGAGGGGAATTTTTACCGAGAGAACTTTCCTCTGGGTTTGGTGGCCAAAGTCCAGTGTCGCAAGTCCAGCTCAGGAATTCCCACTGCTCCTGGTCCCGACAGATCACAGTGCTCCTGCTGACGGGGGACTGAAGCCACCCCACTTTTCCAAGATCCCGTGCCTGCAATAATCCCTCTGAAGCCCAAGAGTTACTTTTGTTTTCTTCCACCAATTCTGTCCATTCCGCCTTTGGCAAACATCGATTTTCCACAATTCCCCGCAGCCCTCATAAAGCAGCTGCCAAAACGGCTCCCTCGTGGGCCACTTCTTTTATTTGTCGAACAAAAGAATCATCAGCATTGTCTCCAGAGCTCTCCGGCGAATGGAGCCTGGGATTAGGATGCCGAGCTCCCTCTCCTGGCTGCCGGATCAAAAGGAATTACTGAAAAGTTCTGCGTACCTGAAAATCGGGATCGCCGAACTCTGGCTGAAGGAGGAAGAGTCCTTCCATCTGTTTTGCAGATTTTCAGACTCCATAATTTTTCCTCTCCATGAAATATACTGGGAAAACGTTCAGGTAAAACAATTTTGGGAGAAGGATGAATTTGTCTGTGGTCTAAACTTGCTTTTGCTCCTCTCCCTTTTTCCTCATCTATCACTGTCAGGGAACAGACCCTAGTGGGAAAATCACTCTGAGGGTCTCTGCAGGAAATCCAAGGTTGTGTCCCACCAGTTATCCATGAAATGTTACTCCAGGGAGAGGGAGAGTGTGGAAAAGGACATGCACAAGGAAGAGCAGCAGGGGACAAGTTGGGATGAAGGGTGGGGACCACTGGAGCACAGGAAGTCCCATTAACGTGGTCCTGATGAAGCTGAATGGTTGCTCTGGAAGAGGCGTCAGCAGGAGCAGCAGGATCTGCTGGGAGGCAACAAGCAGCTCTCAGGGGTCATGGCAGGAAAACGGGGAGCTCAAACATTCCAGATCTTCTCCTCAAGTGTCCCAGTACAGGTGGCAAACATGGCTTAATTCCAAAAAAACTATCAAATGTCTCCAGGTGACATTTTCCATTTTCAGATCAAGGCTCCCTTCCTCTCTCCTTTGCATGATGTGCTGGTCCAGCACCTGCTGCAGTCTGGGAATTCTGGTTGTGGTCTCCAGCTGGGATCCTGCAGGAATTTGGATTGAAAAGCTCAGAGCTCTGCACCCATGGGAGGTGAAAGCACCAATGGACTTTGAAGTGGAATAATGAGTTGTGTGAGTGTCTTGTTGCACGCTTTGGGAGCAAATGGGCACCAAAAATCCAATTTGGAGAAGTCAAGAAGCCCTGGAAAACTTTTAGTCTCCCCACAATGCAATTATGTGACTCTCTGAGCCGCTTATGGTCTAGGGAGAAGATGGTGCTGGCTGTCCTTAGGAATTATGGAACCAACGAATCAGGGAATGGTTTGGCTTGGAAGGAACCCCAAGGACCATCTCATCCCACCTCCTGCCATGGGCAGGAACACTTTCCACTATCTCAGCTTGCTTCCAGCCCCACATCCAACCCAGCCTTGGACACATCCAGGGATGGGGCATCAACTCCCTGGACACTGCATGGATCTGGCTGTCCCTCCTCATCCCAGCATTCCCCATGGATTACATTCCAGCTCCCCCTCTCCAGTCCATCCTCCAGGCCCAGGCGAAGTCAAGAAGCAAGGAAGTTGCCCCCATGCTCCAAGAGTGAGTCACGTTACCCCAGCAGCTGTTAGGAAAGGTTTTGCTGGGATATTCCATCCATCCGTACTGACCACTGGCCATCACTGACCAGGAGACAGCAATTTTGGCATGGCCAGAGGATGGACAGTGCTGTGCACCAAAATCCAGAGGAGGAGAGAAGACACTGAAAGCCTAAACCTCAGATATGTGATCACCAGCTCAAACATTTTATTTCCTTGAAGCCACTTCACTCTTCAGCCCTGTTCTCAAGGAGGTCCTGGCAAAATGAAGGGAGGAGCAGGCAGGTGACAAAGGTGGCTGGAGGTACACGAGGGTGTCTTGATGGCAATTCAGGTGCCATAATTTCTTCAGAGTTTTGGTAAGTCTGAGGAATATTTGGGTCACACAAATCCTCCCACTTCTCCTCTGCAGCTGCCCAAACCCTGCACCCCTCTCCCTGTCCCTTCTCCCTGCAACAACTCACCTGTACACAGGTGTGTACTCACCTGTTTTACACCCTGGAGCCCATCTGAAACCACCTCAGGGGATTTAGGGGCAGAAAGGACCCAGTGAGGAGGTGTGAGCTGGAGGGAGGTTTGGGAGGGGATTTGTGCTGATCCTGGAGCCGGGCTCAAGCGTGGCAGACCATGGCTCACTTCCTCTGCCTCCAAGAGAGATCCAGGCCAGGTGGGGGATACTGATCCCATGGAAATACAGAATATCCTGAGCTGGGAGGAATCAGGTGTTGTGGAGTCCAATCCCTGACCCTGCAGAGTTCTACCCCAAAGACGGGAGCTCCAAGAGCCTCTCACAGGTGCCTTTCATGGCTGAGTCCTGCCTGAATGAGCCTTGTTCTGACAAGATGGAAAAGGAGCTTCAGAGTGGGGCTCCGGCATGGCTCAAAGGAGGGAGAAGCTTCAGTGTGAAAGGGAAATGAAAGCTCGGCAACAAGGTCACCTCCACTGCCTCAGGCGATCAAGGGATGACAAAAGTTTCTGTGTAGCACAGCAGCAGAAGACAAAAGCCATCCCTGGAGGGTAGGAAGAGAGAGGGAGGGCAGAGCAGACAAGAAATTTAATGTAGGGAAAGCCACAAGGTTTGCTGGCAAGGACACGCTCCTGGGTGTATCAGGGGATCATGGAATAGCTGGGGTTTGATGGGACCTTCAGAGGGCACTGAGTCCATCCCTGAGGTGCAGGATAAAGTGGATAATGGTTCCCAGGGGCCTTCAGCAGGATTCCTCAGAGCCATCGATGCTCCAGACCTGGCACTGCATCTCCCAAGCGCTGGCAGTGGGCAGGGGGCCAAGGGGCACCCGGGAACACCGATAATTACTGGAATTTGGATCTGGTCTTCAGGTCTACAGCTCCTTGCCACTCTACCCACACCATCTAAGTCCATTAGGGAGGGCTGGGAATTGTAGTGAACCAAGATGCCAGGCCCAGGGAGCCTTTCCCAGCATCCGAGCTGCACGAGTAACCCCACAGGGAAAGGGCTTGGCTTTGTCTGGGAACTCTTCATCTTTGCCGAGGACTTGTGGCTGTCCCTTTCCACAGGTCCAACAGTTCCTAGGACCAGAAGGGTCAGGACAACTTCTGCTCTGTGATTCCTAGGAGAAGTTCAAATGGCTTTAAAGCCAACAGCCGGGATGCAGATGGCTCTAATGCAGGAGAACAGCTGGGATGTGCACAGGTTTTCCAGAGACATGAGGGAAAACAGAATGGAAGGTGTCTGCATCCCTGTTGCAAGTTTTAGCAGAGCAGAAAATTGGACATTCCTCTGTGCAAAGGGCCTGGCACAAGCAGAGGAACCGGGAATTTGTTCAGGGCAGTCTGGGGTTGAGTCCTGGGCACTCAGGATGGGCAGTCCCATCCACGTTCTGCTCCAAAAGGAGTCTTGGAGCTGTGGATTCCCTGCTGCACAGCTGGGAGAGCTCTGAGGGCGAAGGGAAAGTGAGGAGAAGCTTGAATCCTACAGCATCCACATCACCCATCCCTCAGGGGGTGCTGGTGCCTCCCTCAGCCTGTGGGGCTCAGCTGGCTCCAGGCTCCCTCACAGGGACCCCCCTGGAGCCTGGGTGGGTGCAGTGTCATCACATCCTTGTCTGCAGGGAGCAGGAGCTCTGTGCTTCCTCTGGGATATCCAGAATGCAGGAGGTCCCCTCCCAACCACCCAAGCAGAGTGGGAAAGGCAGGGTTTGCCCAGGGGTGCCAGATCCTGAATAGCTGAATTCACTCAGGCACCTGGATGTCTAAGGAGCACTAAAACCTCTCCATCTTCTCTTATCCCCCAGATTCTTTTGAAATCCCTCTCCTGGGTGCCTGATTCTCCTGGGATCCCTGAAGATCCCAGCGTGGAAGGAAAGTGTCTCTCAGCTCCCAGGCAGAGTTAAAGTGATGTGTGGGCAGGCTGGAAGCTGGAACCACTGCAATCCTTTCAGCCAGGCAGCTGCACTTCCCCTTTCTATCACACACATTTAAAAGCTTTTAAGGGAACGATCCATCCCCTCTGCTGGCAAAGCTGGAGCTGGGCTGGTCCTCGGGATCTTAAATCATCTTAAAATACATAGCAATATTGGTTTAAAAGCCTTTGCTCTCCCTCTGCTGCAGGAAACCTCAGCAGAGCTCGACACCAGCTCGGGGCTTCCTGGGGATCCATCACTCGCCAGGAAAGGGCTGGGCACTGCCTGACAGGGACAACGCTCTGGGACAAACCAGGAGTTCCTCCCTACGTCATCCCCAGACGCTCCCGGGGCTGCCTGTGAGCCCAGGGGGTTTTTTGTCGTTTAGTACCTTGGGTCTCTCTGCTTGTGGCAGTGTTTGTGTTTGCTGAGCTGCTTAAGGACAGGGATGGATGGCTCAGCTGGCAAATCCATCTCAGAGAGGGAATGTGCCCAAATTCCTGGTTTCCAGGCAGGGCTTGCCTGCAATGTACTGGTCCTGCCATTCACACCCAGGCTTTGGTTTCGAGCCCAGGTTCTCCAATTCTCCCATTTTGGTGTGTGCCCTTGGAGAGAGGAGCAGGGGCATGAACTGGGAGTGTTGGGAAGATCCAAGGACAGTTCCCTCTATCCAGGGACAGGAGTGTGTCTCTGTGTCACCTTCCCTTTGCCAGCATTTGAAACTCTTGGCTGTTGTCAGAGAGCTGGGAATGTCCAACCTGGAGAGGAGAAGGCCCCAGGGAGACCTCAGAGCCCCTTCCAAGGCCTGAAAGGGCTCCAGGAGAGCTGGAGACGGACTGGGGACAAGGGATGGAGGGACAGGACACAGGGAATGGCTCCCACTGCCAGAGGGCAGGGATGGATGGGATATTGGGAAGGAATTGTTCCCTGTGAGGGTGGGCAGGCCCTGGCACAGGGTGCCCAGAGCAGCTGTGGCTGCCCCTGGATCCCTGGCAGTGCCCAAGGCCAGGCTGGGGCTTGGAGCAGCCTGGGATAGTGGAAGGTGTCCCTGCCCATAGCAGGGGTGGGATGGGGTGAACTTGAAGGTCCCTTCCAACCCAGCCCTTTTTGGGATTTTATTATCTGTTTTATTTGTTTTACTGTTTTGCCCTGTTCCTGCTGGGTTTCTATTCTGATTTCCTGGGACAAACCTGCTTGGCTGATGCTTCTCGAGGAGTCAGGGTGAGCCATTGCAACGAGTGACCCAAGGAGCAGGACTGGGGCTCAGCCCTGCTTTTCCTCAGGATTCAGAGAGTTACTGAGATTTCACTCCCCTGCAAGGCTGGAGAGGCAGAGAATCCCATTTCCACTTCATTTCCCACTTTCCTGGCTCACAGAGGGCAGCGTGGCAAGAAATCCACCACAGGACCAGCCCCGCTGGGGCTGGAAAGGATGCTCCCTGGAGTTTGGGGAGGGAGACGAGGACAAGAGCATTTATCCCCCTCTTGCAGACACTGCAGAGGGTCTCTTCTGCTCAGCCCCAAGCTTCCCACTCCCCTGTTTGCTGAAAGAATCAGGGGATCCCTCCCTTCCTGCCCCACTCCAAAGGGCTCCAAGATGCTCCATTTCTTCTTGAGCCCATTCCAGAGTCACTGAACTTTCCCTGAGCTGCTGCTAGGGATCCTCCCTCTAATTTATCTGCAGGATCAGTTGTAGCTGTATTGATTTTTCCTCCCTTCCTCTCCTCTCTGTATTTGCTTTCTGAATTATGCAGCCAGGCGGTTTTTCCTCCTCGTGAGAAGCAGGAGAGTTGCAGAGGATCAATTGAGCCCTGCCATAGTTTAATCAGGAATCCCCAGTAGGAACCAGGAGAGAAAAAGGAGAAGGGAAGACAATGAAGACAGGGTTGATCAATCTAGTCCTGGTGCAAAGGAAAGAAAGGGAAAGAAGAGAGGAAGGGGTGGAATAATCAGCCAGGTTTCCTTATGCAGCCCTCAGATCCCGCAGCCTCAATCAATAACCAACTTTGACAGTCATTGCTTCAGAAAGAAACTTTCAAAATCCTCCTGAACACAAAGAATGTTGGTGCTTTATAGCGTGAAAATGGCCAGTAAAGCTCTGCTAAAGACATGGAGAGGGGTTGGATTCCTTCCCCTTCTTCCTCTTCCCTTTAAAATCCACATTAGGAAGGCAAAGCCGAGATGAAAGGGGAGCAAACAAGGCTTTTAGTCCTCGTTCTGTTGTTGCAATTCTTTTGCCAATAGTAATGATCTCAGGACTGGATGGGGGATCCTTGATGCTGTGCTGGGCATGTGGAGGGGGGGGACAGAGCTGCTGGGATTGTTCCAGAACCACAGATCCAGGAGATGGAACCTCATGGACACAACAGACATGGGTTTGGAGCATGGAAATAAAACCAAACAGTGCCCAGGGGGCACAGGGACCTCAGGAACCATCTGGATGCTGTGACAGCACGTGACAAGAGAGATTTCTGTATCAAAAATAGTGTGACCACAGTTTTTCCTGCTCAGGGCGGGATTGTCCCCTGTGCTGGTACTGCTGGGACACCTTGAGTGCTGGGACCACCTTGAGTTCTCCAGGCTTTGGAAATTAAACTTCCCAAAGTCCTGCCAGATGTCCTATGGAAGGCCCCAGGCTCAGGGCTGCCTTATTTCCAGAAGGATGGGTTGGCTCTGGATTTTTGTTTCAAGCAGCTCAAGGTCAAGTTCAATTCCTAAAGAAAACATTTAGGTCTGGAGTTTCCAGACCTGAAGGTTCCAGATTGTCATCTGTGGAAAACCTTGGAGGACCACCAGGACAGACACCTCTGCAGCTTGGCTCCCGGGCTACATTCCCGAGGAGAGCAGCATTCCAGGCTGGACCCAGGTGTGCAGGACAGAGCAGTTGCCTGGAGCCCACAGTGGCATCAATACTGAGGTGAGAATGGCAGGATGGGAAGTTTGGATTATTGACCATGGATGGGTCATGGTTGCATCAGGTCTCATGGCAGAGGGTGACTGAATTTCCTACACTCCAGCGCTTGAATTTGGCACAAACCTTTCTTTCCCCAAATTCATTTTAGCCAAACAATCTCTGTTTTTGGGGGACAGAAATGCTGGAAGAAATCCTTGTGCAAATAAGAGTTAATAAATAGGGTTAATTAATCCTCACCTTGTGATCTGTGGCAAGGACAACCAGGAGTTGCATTAATCTCATTCCACAGCTCCCACAAAACAGGTGCTAATTCAGTCCCCTCTATATTCATCTTGATTCCACAGGGACATTAAAATCCCTAAAATTTCTCGCCCATGAGCCTGACTTCAGCTAAGAGGCCCAGAAGCCTCTAATGAGAAGGGCAGAGCCTGCCAGACATGAGGATAAAAGTGACTGATGGGAGACCAGGACTGGAAGGAGAGTGGAGCCAGCAGAAAACCAGTTCAAATTCAGTGTTTGCCCTGATTAGACTCAGTTCAGACTAAAAAAATGTCAATTTTGAGATCTGTGCTTCCACCACTGTTGGTCCCATATTATTATGGAGGGCTCAGCACAAGGATCAATCAGTTGCAATAATTAACACCTTGGTTAATGGGAATGGAGGTGGAGTTTGAGCTGGTACAGCTGGAAGTAAAGCTCAGCCTGGAAGGGATGAAAGTAAAGCTCAGCCTGGAAGGGATGGACATAAAGCTTAGCCTGGAATGGATGGAGGTAAAGCTTAGCCTGGAAGGGATGAAAATAAAACTCAGCCTGGAAGGGATGAAAGTAAAGCTCAGCCTGGAAGGGATGGACGTAAAGCTCAGCCTGGAATGGATGGAGTTAAAGCTTAGCCTGGTAGGGGTGGAGGTAAAGCTCAGCCTGGAATGGATGGAGGTAAAGCTTAGCCTGGTAGGGGTGGAGGTAAAGCTCAGCCTGGAAGGGATGAAAATAAAACTCAGCCTGGAAGGGATGGAGGTAAAGCTCAGCCTGAAATGGATGGAGGTAAAGCTTAGCCTGGTAGGGGTGGAGGTAAAGCTCAGCCTGGAAGGGATGAAAATAAAACTCAGCCTGGAAGGGATGGAGGTAAAGCTCAGCCTGAAATGGATGGAGGTAAAGCTTAGCTTGGAAGGGATGAAAGTAAAGCTCAGCCTGGTAGGGGTGGAGGTAAAGCTCAGCCTGGTAGGGGTGGAGGCACAACCCAGCCTGGAAGGGTTGAAGGTGCTGCTCACCCCTGACACTGAAGGTGGTTCAGTCTTTGCTCCCACGGGCTTTTCCAAGCCAAGCTCCCCACCAAGGGGAGCTCTCAGCCCAGCCTCTCCATCAAGGGCAGGTCACCCCAAGCCGTGCTGGGAGCACTGGTCACTGGTTCCAGCTGCCTGAGGAAGCAGGGACCGGGCTGCTCCTCATGGAAGGAGCTCCTTGCTCACCTCCTCCCAGAATATGCTCCACATTTTCTGCTAATAAGGGCACAGGGAGAGAGTGAGACAGAGAAAGAAGAGGAGAAAAACTGCTCTAAATTATTCATGGACAATATCATTATGTGTCATAACAGTGTGTCTGTGATGGGAAAGAGTGAGTGTGGCAGGGGCTGGGGTAGCACAGGCCGGGCTGCACAATAGCGAGAGCTGATTAATTATTGATGTGCACTAATTGGCTACAGGGTTTCAGGACAGCTTGGGCTTTGTTGGGATCATTTGTATTCTTGCTTTGGAAATGGACCCCCCCCACACGCATAAACCCCACATTTTCGTGTGCAAGTCCTCTCCCTCCTCCTCCTCCTCTTTTCCTCCTCCCTCCCTCTCTCCCTGCCCTGCTTCCAGTGCTCCCGATCCCCTGTGTGTGTACAAATTAACACGATCTTAACCTCTGCTGATTTCCTGCAGCACTGACACGCTGCCAACACCTCGGCGCAGTTGGGCTCAGCCTGCAGCGCTGCTTTTTGGTGCGGAAAACTGGCCCTGCCCTCAAGCACTGGGGCCTCTCTTGGCACCAAGGCCGGCCTCTTCTCCCAGCCCTTCCATGCCTTTGCACCCAGAGCAGCTGGAAAGCCCTTCCCAGGCATTTTTCCTTCTGGAATGGTCCAGACCTTGCCTTGGAGCCTGCTGTGGTTGCACCCTTTGGTCTGAGTGCCAGCCTGGGAGGTGCCAGCACGGTGAGGGGAGAGGCTTGAGGTTCAGAGCTCAGGTCACTTCTCAGTTGGCCTTTAACAGCACAGGAGTTCCAGTGCTGGGGCTGCTCCTCCCAGGGCTCCAGCTGTTCCCAGCTGTCCATGCAGGTGAGACCCCACCTGCAGAGCTGCCCCAGCCCTGGGGCCCAGCACGAGAAGGACCTGGAGGAGAGAGCCCAGATTTGATCAGAGGGATGGAGCAGCTCTGCTGTGAGCAAAGGCTGGGAGAGCTGGGATTGTTCAGCCTGGTGCTGGGAAGAGATCAGAGTCCCTCCTGGTATCTAAAGGCACTCCAGGAGAGCTGGAGAGGGACTTTGGACAAGGGATGGAGGGACAGGACACAGGGAATGGCTTCCCATTGCCAGGGGGCAGGGATGGTTGGGATACTGGGAATTAGGAACTGTTTCCTGTGAGGGTGGGCAGGCCCTGGCACAGGGTGCCCAGAGCAGCTGTGGCTGCCCCTGGATCCCTGGCAGTGTCCAAGGCCAGGTTGGACACTGGGGCTTGGAGCAGCCTGGGACAGTGGGAGGTGTCCCTGCCCATGGCAGGGGTGGTGCTGGAGGGGCTTTGAGGTCCCTTCCCACCCAAAACAGTCCATTATTCCTGGATTCTATGACCAGCTGCTGGTCCAACATCTCCCTCTGCCCTTGCCCTCACATGGAATCAGCAGGTTGCCACATCTCATTCCATGGGCTGTTCCAAGCCAAGAGCTCCCTCACAAATATCAGCTTTTCACCCCCTCAGGATGCCCCAGTGAGTCTCAGGATTAACCTGGGGTCCCTTCACCCCCTGACATCCCAATAAAAATGAGGTTGAGCTGCCTGAAGCCAGGAGCTGCTCCAGCAGAGCAAGGGACACTTCTGGCAGTGCTTCATGCTCTGCTAAATCCCTTCACCCCGCCCTTTGGCGTTTTAAGGTTACTGTTGGCAGAGAAGAACATCCAAGTGAACATCCCAAGGATGGCACCAGGGCCTTGTTAAGGAATTAACTGGGGCTAGGGACTTTTATTTTGGTTCTCTGAGCTCCTGTTTTCTGATAGTTGTGATTAAAATTTGAAGGGCAGGATGACATGCATGGGATGTGGCATCTTTCAGCTGAAATGCTGAGGTGCAGTGTGGGGACAGGTGTTTGCTAAACATATTTCCCAATCTGCTTTTAAATAAATCACAGGGCACAGAGTGAGGTGAGGCCTGGCTGAAAAAACTTTGGGTTGTGCTTTTCTCCACTCCCACCCCGTGGAGTTCCAGTGGAATTTCAGGACTTCCTGAGGGATTGGTTGATCCAGCAGGGCAAGAACAAGGCAGATGTTGACAAGAGAGTGGCACAGCTGCAGAAATCAATTTGTGGGATCAGATCTTGGAGTCCACAAGGGATTTCTCTGATCCTGATGAATGAGCTGACTCTCTTGGACAAAGCACATTGGAATAGGACTGGGGGATGTGGGCTCAGTGCTTCCCTTTGGCATGGACTTGCTGGATGGCCTGGACATGTGCCTGCATTCCTTGCTTTGCCCAGGATTTCTCTTCCTTCCAAAGCTGGGATATCTGGGGCCCAATGCAAACCTGCATCTTTTGGGCTGAGGAGTGAGAGTTGGAACCAGTCAGGTGAACATGGCCTTAAGCTGGAGGAGAAATTCCTCCCTGCAAGGGTGGGGGGGCCCTGGCACAGGTTGCCCAGAGAAGCCAGGGGCTGACCTGGGGGATTTTTGTATCCATGCTCTCAGGATGGAGCTGAGAGTCTTTCTACTCTTTGCTCCTTCTCCCTCTCCCTCTCCTTTGAAACTCTTTGCATTATCCCTTATAGGAACAAAACAAAGAAAGAATTTAGTTTATTTGTTATTTATTTAGGACAAACCCTTCCCTTCAAAAGGGGCTACGTGCAAGAGCCTCTTGTGGGTCCCAGGAAACTCTTGATTGATTATCTGAAAGGAGCCAAGTGAGATGAAAAGCAGAGGGATGGGAATCATTTTAAGGGGAATGGCCACTAAAATATCATCAATTTTTTATTATACAGAATCTTTTCAATAGACAAAATGAGCTTTTGTGTTTTCTCTTTCTTTCCCCCATTTTTGTTTTCCTTAGGCATGAGGAGATTCTCTTTTCCTTCCTTTTTACTCTTTTCCTCTGTTCCTGGGACTGATAAGAGGTGTGGGGTTAAATGGTGACCTGGGCCACCAAGCAGGAAAATGTGCCTAAAGCTTCCCATCAAAAAAGTCCTCTGGGTGTTTTTTTTTTTTTTTTTTTTTTTCACTGGAAAAGGACAAGAGCCAGAGGGAATGATATGAAACAAGAGAAATTCAGACTGGGCCTAAGGTTTAGATAGGTTATTAATAACAAATTCTTCTCCAAAGTTTTCCAGCCCTGGCACAGACTGCCCAGGGCAGTGGTGGAGTCACCATCATTGGAAATGTAGGAAAAACGTGTGGTTGTGGGACCTGGGGACATGGCCAGTGGTGGGGCTGGCAGAGGTGGGGAATGGTTGGACTCAGTGATCTCAGAGGGCTTTTCTAACCTCAATGATTCCATGATTCTGTAAAAATCACCTTGAAGTTCCCCAGAAAAGCTGAACTGGATACTGTCTGGATGAAGCCCTGAGGGTCTTTGCTGAACTCTTTCAAGCAAGAGTTTGGACTGGAGACTTCAGGAAGTTCCCTCCAGCCTGAATTATTCCCTGACCTTGGGAAGCAAAGGCTGGAAGCCCCCAGGAAGGCAGTGGCAGTGAGGTGGGGACATGGCTGAGCTCAGGCTCCTCCTGGAGAGCTGTTGGGCACATCCTGAGTGCTCAGCTCACTGCTGAGTGCTGCTCAGCAGGGATTTAATGAGAGAGCATGATCAGCTTCTGTTAAAATCACCAAAGTGAGAGGAGAGCTGTGTGGTGGCAGGTACATGGCTTCAAACTGACAGGAAACAGCTTTAGTTTGGATATTAGGGAGAAATCATCCCCTGTGAGGGTGGGGAAGCCCTGACATTGAGAGAAGCTGTGGCTGCGCCGTCCCTGGAAGTGTCCAAGGCCAGGCTGGAGCAATGTGGGACAGTGAAAGGTGTCCCTGCCATGGCAAGGGTGGATCTGGGTGATCTTTGAGGCTCATTCCAACTCTACTCAGTGTCTGATAGGATGTGTGGGGCTGATCTAGAGTTTCTGCTGGGAGAGGGTCTGTGCATAGTGTTTGGGATGTGCTAAGGGGTGTGTGAGTGTGTGTGAGAGTGTGTCAGTGTGTGCAGGTGGCAGTGTGGGTGTGTTAGTGCCTTCCCGAGCCACAGAGACACAGCCAATTTTAGCTGTGTGTGGTGTTTGTGTGTGTGTGGCAGTGCTGGGGGGTCTGCACCAGTGACTGGGTGTGTGCTGTGGGTATTTTTGGGTGTGCAAGGGCCGTGATGTACAAGGAACCCCCTGCTTAGCACAGGGGTTGCCTCATTTCCTTCCTTACAGCTTCATCCAGGAGTTCCTGGCGTTGAAACCTTGCCCTGCCTCCAGAATGTACCACAGAAAAAAAAACCCCACAAACAACAATGCGTGTTTAGGGTCCATTTACCAGGGGATTTTTCCCCCCCCTTCCCCTAATCCCTCCCGAGCCGAGCAAACGCGAGCACCAGAATAAAAACCACACACAAAAAAGAAAGGGCGAGAGCGAGGGAGAAAGAGGATTTCCTTCAAATCTGCTCTGTCTGCCCGTGATGGAGACTCATTCCCATAATCATTTTGACAGGTGTGCAATGGTTGAAAAGTTGGGGGGTACGGGGGCGAGGCGGGGAGGGGGAGCGGCAGCATCGCCCTTTGGCGGCGCGGGCGCGCCGTGCGCCGGGCGCGCTGATTAGACATGACAAGCACACCTGCCAGCGCCGCAGCCCGGCAATTAAAGCCTCTTTGAGGTCCCAGGAAGTGACCGCATTAGAAAAGCCCCTCGCAGGCAGCTCCTTAGCATATTCCCAGTGTCATTAGCGCCGCGGCAAAGGCGAGGCACAGCGACGGAGGGCTCTGACATGACCCGTGCTCCCTTCCCTCTCGGGGAGGGGATGCAAAGTGACTTTTAAAGAGGAGTATTTTTTTTTTTCCCTTTAAATTTGATTTCCAAACCCTTCGCGCCGCTGCCTCCCTCCTGCTCTTGGAAATGTTCCATCGTCGCCGGGGTCGGCAGGGGGAAGGGAACCAGAATTCATTAAAGACAGAAAAGGACTTTGCTAAAAACTGGGAGGCTTCTGGGACAAAAAAATTCAATTCCAGATTCAGTGTGGATTCTCAGTTTGCTCCCTGCTTTCCCTTCTTCCTTCTCTTTTCTGCACCCTCTTCCTTTCCTCCATCACCTCCCTGTCCATCTTTCCTCTCCCTGATCCCGCTCTTGATATTCCCCCTCCCAGTGCCCATTGTCCCTGGAGGTTGCCTGGTGCACACTGTGAGACCCTGGTGGGGTCACTGACCTTGGCAGCACCATGGGAGGTTGGTGCCATGGGCATCATCCATCCATCCATCCATCCATCCATCCATCCATCCATCCATCCATCCATCCATCCATCCATCCATCCATCATCCATCCATCATCCATCCATCCATCCATTGTTCTCTAAGAGCAGCTCAGCCTTGCAGCTCCTCTCCATGAATGTGCCCAGGGCCAGGCCCCTTCCCTCAGACCAGGGAGGCAGGCAGGACTTTTCCTGTGCATTCCACAGCTCTGAAGGAGCTCTCTGAGCTCATTGTGTCCCTCAGCCCTGTTTCCACATGAGCTTGGAGGTCCCAGGAGGATCCTGCCATTGCTCCTCAACGTTCATAATGCTCCTGGGTAGGGAGGCCGTGTGCCTTGGAATCCCTCTGTCTTCATCCTAAGTGAAGCCCTAAATCCATCTCCATCCTTATTCCCTTCATTCTTGCACCTTCCAAGGTTATATCCCAGAATCCCAAAATGGAAGATCCCCTCAGAGCAAGTGAACTTTGCCAACACCTGTGTGATCACACTCAGTTCCTCAGAGCTTCCCCCAGCCCACAAATCTGTGGATTTCAGACTTAGAGTGGCACCTGATTCCCATTCCAGGCTGCTCCTGGAGCAGGGCAGTGCCCCGGACACTGTGTGAGGGGGAGCTGTGCCAGTGGGTCCTCAGGGTGAATTATCCCCCTCATGTGGTTAATGGTAAGGGCTCTGAGGTGGCTGCTTCCCTTCTCATCCAGGGAGAAACAGCTCCACAGAGCTCCCCAGGGAGCCGCCTTGGGATGTCCCTGCAGTGACTGCTTCTTCAGCTGATGCCAGAAAAAGCAGGTTTTATTTCCTACACACTTTAGGGGAGATGAGGCAAATCCCACCCTGCAGGTCCACACTCCCAGGGCACAGCCACCTCTTGTCACCGCCGTGAGCTGGAAGCTCCTGCAGGAGAGCTCCCTGAGGAGTAAACCTGTGCCTGAAGGGATGCAGGGATGCTCCTCGAGCAGGAGGTGTCTGAGGGAGTGGCTGCACGTCAGGGGATGTTTGGGGCTAGGACAGCTGTAACATTCCTCACCTGCTCCTGTGGGCAGGGGCCAGAAAACTCCATGGGAGGGGGAGGTGGAGCATAGGATGAGCAAGGCAGAAGAGGTAAGGAAAAAGAGGAGGGAGGTAGAGGAGGCGTGGATCCTGCAGGAGGAGAGAAGCAGAGTCGGGGGATGAGCTCCGAGCCCGCCCCGTCACTGCAGGGCCCCCGGGGACAGGGATCCAGCAGGAGCGCTGTTCCCAGGAATGGTGGAATCAGTGTGTTTACGGATGGTGACACGAGAGTGACACACAGTGGAGGAGCCTCATGAAAAAATAAACAGGTAATAATCACACTGTCATGTGCACACTCCGCTTCTCATTATTCCGGGGGAAAAGCCCACCAGGGCTGAAGGCTTCAGGAGATTAACCATTGCCTCCCTGGATGGCGTCTGCCCAGGGGTGCTGCTGTTCAGGGAGTCCCCAACTCGTGTCCCCCCATCACAGAGGGGGTGCAGCAGTGCCTGGGAGTGCTGAGACATGGCTGAGCACAAGCTGAGGCTTGGGAGAGCGTGAGGGAGAGGCTCCAGCTCCTTCCAGGGGAGACAGCCCCTGGAACAGCTTGTTGGTGTCTCATAAGAGCAACTTCCAGGACTGTTTTGGCACACCCCAGCTGCTGCTGTGGGCACTACTGACCCCCATGTGTCCACAAAGCCCATTTTGGTGGCCATGGCTTCCCATGCACACAGCCAAGCCCTGGGGACCTGCTCTCACAGCTCAAGCACAGAGCTCTGAGGTGACTTCTCAGATCCCCTCTGCCTCCCTGCCTCAGCTCCCACAAAGGCACAGAAGTCCCCTGGTCAAGGAAAACATGTAAAATCATGCAAATAAGCAAAAGCCTCAGTAAAAAACAACTTTTTAGATGTGTTATTTCATTTACAGATGACTCAAAGAGAAACATTTAAGGAGGAAATGAATAAAGGCATCTGGCTGAGTCCGGTTGAGCAGTGACCCTCTGAGGGATCCTGGAGGCAGCTGGGGGGGTCTTTCAGGGCTCTGGGAGACCTCCACCACCCTGACAGGACCTCTCCATAAAAAAGTGGTCAACCCAGAGCACTCCTCACCCAGATCTGTCCCTGTGGCCAGGGAGGGGGGCAGGAGGGTTGAATTTGGGTTGTGAAATGGTCTCACTGAAAACGGAGAGGGAAAAGCCCCTTCAGACAGCAAATCAGTGTTTAACAAGTTCTGGGGAAGCCCCCACTTCTCCTAAAGCTGCTTTGAGAGAGGTAAACTCTTCTCTACTGTGAATTTTCATTTCCTGACACGCTGTATCCCCTTCTATTGCAGCATCTCCCTTCAGTGCTAGGAGATGGGTAAAGTTGATTCAAGATAAAAAAACCCCCACAAGGATGTGTGACATGTACTCGAAGGTGGAAAAATATCCCTGAAGGAATCTTTTCCCTCTCTTGCTCCACAAAAGTTTGAAAGGAACCTCCTCTCCTTTTCTCTGTTGTAGAGTGGCTGGGGAGAGTGCCAGGAGGCAGAAGGTGACAGCAGATGGTGACACCACAAGCATGGACAGGACCGAGGAGGGGAAGGAGCTTCCTCTGAGGCTCTTGGTCTGTCCAGGCATTTGACCTTCCAGAAAGAGCAGAGAGGGCTCCAGGGGCGGCTGCCACCCCTCAAGTGCCAACTCCAGATGAGTCCCCTGACAACAGAGCAGCTTTTCAAAGGGACATGTGGAGCTTGGGGACAGCAACACTGAGGGGGAGGTGGATGGATGGATGGATGGATGGATGGATGGTGGATGGATGGATGGATGGATGGATGGATGGATGGAGAAAGAGCTGAGCTGTGTCTCCACCCAGCAGTGTGTGGGTGGTGTGGAGAAGGAGGATGAGCTACATCTCCTTGGTGGTTCATCCGAGAAGAACAATGTCTGCTGTGTAACATGAGGTCTAAGAAGTAGTCCAAAGGCCATTGTGGTGTGGGAGGGCTTGGGATCCACCCTAGGGTCCATGCAGAAGCCAACTGGAACTTCCTCCTGCCAGGGAGAAATGCAGCTGTATGTCCTCAGCTTGCTTGGCCCCAGGCTCTGTCACCTCTCCCACATATTGGTCTTGTCAAAATCCTCAAGTCAGGCAAGTTTTACCCAAAACCATGGATTTTTCTCCACTGACAGGAAGTGAAGTTGGTTCTGGATGTCAGCAGAAAAGCATTTTATGTGGGGAGTTTGGATCTTGCCCTAAACCTGCTCTGAAGGCCACATGGGCTGTCCTCTGTGTGGTGATGGCACAGAGGACACAAAGTGCTGCCCAGCTCTGATCCCACTGAAGGCTGACCTCATTGCCCAGAATCCCCACTGTCCTACACTTGGACACGGTGTGGAAGCCCAGGAAGCAGTAGAGGGGTTGGTGAGCCCCTGGAGAACCACTGAAATCTAAGCCCATCCTGCCCTGGAGCAGCTGTGTAAGCTCCTTTTGGGAAGGATTTTCCTAATGCAGGGAGATTAGGCCAGGAGCTCTCCTCCATGGCACTGCTTTGCTTGGGATGTCGGACAAGCAAATCAATCAGCCTCAATCCAGCCCTGAGGAGGGGATAAATGTTCCTTGCCTTTATCAAGGAAGCTGGGAAACTGAGGCACAGAGGGATTTAAGTGGCTTTAAAGGATAAAAAGAGGAAATCAAGAAGATAATCCCAGAGCAAGGCAGGCACAGGGAGAGGGAGGGAATACAAAGCTCCCACTTTGCAGCCATCAGCTCCCAAGATGTTCCTCTGGTGGTCGAGTGTCCCTTGTTCTGTCACTGCTGCAGAGCACTCAGCTGTGGGATGAGAGAGGGTCCAGCCTCTGCATCCCCTTGGGAATGGGCTGAATCAGAGGGCTCCTGGCCAAGGACACATGGGTGGGAATGACAGACAGACAGATGGACAGAGCTGAACTCCAGGCAGGGATGGGAAATGGGGGGAGAAGACAAGGTTTTGTTAAAACAGCGGCTGCACCCTCAGGACTGAGAGCTCATCCATATTTCAAACACCAGTTAGACAAACAAAACAAGAACCAGAGAGCCAAGCAAGGAGCCCGTTTGTCATATCAAAAGGGGTTTCAGTGGTACCTTCCTTGCCCTCCTGTCCCCTTGAAGTTTGTAGCTGGGGGGGAGAAGGAACAGCTCCCTCTCCAGCCGAACGGCTCCGTGCCACAGCCGGAGCCGGGCTGTGTGTAATTAACCCCGGAGCCAATCCCCCAGTGGGGGCTGCCAGGCAGATCAAAGAACTCACACATCTTTGTCTGCAGCCAAGGGGAGCTGGGAGGAAAGCAGAGCAGGGGTGGGAGAGAGCCAGGGAGCCGCGTGTGTGCTCCTAATTGATAAAAAGGGAAGAGCATCTTCCTCCGAGAGATCTCCAGCCCCATCAAAATGCAGCAGGAGAAGAAGAAGGGGAAAGAAAAAGGCTTTGCTTTCCCTAGCAAAAGCCGGACAAAATCGAGCTGCTTCCAGCAGGAGAGGTGGTCAGTGCCCCTGGGCAGGGCAGTGGGGAGAGGACACCTCTGGGGTGGGGGGCAAATATGCAGGGTCAGGGGCTTTCCAGGATTTGCCATGGGAGCCCTTGACAAGGTGAGGGATTCCAGGAGCACCCAGAGGGCTGCAGTGAAGCCTCTGCCTCACCCTGTCCTGCAGCACCAGGAGAAAGAAGGGTGAAACCAGGATATCCCACACCTAACCTGACCCAACACATCCCACACCTGCCCTGACCCAGCACATTCGACACCTGACCTCCAGCATGAGTCCTGGTCCATCTGTTTGCCAGCCTATGCTTTTTGGAGAGTTGCCCAGATAGGTGACCAGACCATGGATGAGCATCTGGCTGGAGCTCATACTGCTGGTGTGGACAGAAGGAGTCACCAGATGTGACAGATGTGCCAGGAGATGATGGAAGGAAAGGATCATGAGGGGTGGGGGGGTTTCACAAGTGGTTAAAGGGAGTTGAGGTGAGAAATGGCCAAACTCCACAAACAGCCAAAGGGAAGGAAGGGCTGAGGACCTTCTGGGTCTGACAGTGACCCCAGCCTCTTGTTCTAACCATGGCACAGGTGTCTCAGCTGCTTCTCAGGATGACCAGGTGGCTTCACCTGCTGGGACAGCTCAGAATCCTGGTGTCACCAGGCATCTTCCCAATCGATTCCAACACTGAGGCTGCAGGACAGAGCCCTTCCCTAAGACCTCCCACAGCTCCATCCACCCAAAAATGAGGTATCTGAGCCCAAGCATCCCTTTGTCCCATGGAGAGGGACAGCAGTGCTGCCCAGAGCTGATTCACTCACCCTGGACTGAAGTGTGAGACAGATGGAAAAAAACACCTGTCAAAAGGGTTGTTCTTCCAGGAATTGCAACAAAAGTCTGAATTTCCCAGGAATTGGGAGATATCCTAGGCTTTTCTGCCCCACAGACTACAGGGCTGCCCCTGAGCTGTGTCCCGCAGTTTGTGTTCAGCTGAAGCACAATTTCAATAAATTGCACATTCCCTGATGCACAGGATTCACTGGGGTTGGTCCTATCCTGACAAAATGCCAAAGGCTTCATCCACAGCAGGGTGTGGGGGTGGAAATGCAGGAGTCTCCTGACGGCCCCTCCTTAGGTTCTGCAGCCACCCTGGGGCAGAGCACATCTGCACCTCAATCACCCCTCACAGCGTTATTTACACTTGGTTATTTTGCTGCACACAACATCTCACTGGGGAGCCCAGGAACCTGATTTTGTTAATTTTTAAGTTGTTATTTTTAAAAATGCACAAAACTGAAGAGTAGGAGCAAAAATTTCAATTATTTACCAGAATTCAAATTGGGGTGAGCACCATCCCAGCATCAAGTGGCTCCAAGCAAGAGGGAATTTATGGTTTGGTTGGTGCTGGTTTCCAGGGCAGGAGTCTCATTGCAAGAACCTCTTGGTTTGTTTTTAAACCAAGAAGGCACAAATAGAAAGGGAAACATGCTGGGGACTAGGTGATGGAACATTTGGATTGTGGGTGTGAGTGAGAAAGTAGAAAGAGGGAATTGTTTGTAGATATTCAGCTCTAGAAACAACCAAAGGGACGTCAAGGGATGGGGTGGCCTGATAAAAGAGCTGATTAAAACTGGGGCTAAGGGTCAGTGGGAAATTCCCACTGCTGGACTGTCCCAGCCCATAGTGAGGAATGGGACGCCAACACACCTCAACACAAAAGACTACTCTGTGCTCTGGAAGTCATTCAGTCATTCTTCTTTTCAGAGAAGAAATGGAAAAGAAATTATGGAAATCCAAACAGAACCCCACCATGGTTGGTTTGGAAGGGACCTTAAAGCTCATCCCATTCCACCCCTGCCATGGGCAGGGACACCTTCCACTGTCCCAGGCTGCTCCAAGCCCCAGTGTCCAACCTGGCATTGGCCACTTCAAGAGATCCAGGGGCAATGGAATTCAGTGGTTTGGTGGCACCCAGGAGCTCACATCAGCTGGTTAGTATTTGACAACTCCCAGCTTGTTGTAAAAGAAAAGGCATTTCCTGGATCAAAGCCTGGGCTTGGGGATAGTGCAGCTTTCCCAGTGTGCTCTCTGTCCCTGCAGAGGGAAAACCAGGAAACAGCATCCAGTTCTTGGTTAAAATAAGTAATTTATTCCTTGTAGTTTCTGGACAGAAATCACTGGGGTAACAAAACCAAAAAGAGCTTGGTTGGGGCTTTTGTAACTCCCCAAGCCCTGACAGAGAAGAGCCAGATTCCCATGAGGAAAAGGAAGAGCAGTTGGATATTTCACCTGGTCTCACCTGGTCCTGCTGGTTTTCCCTCTCCTGTGTTGGGATCCCAGCCCCTCCTCAGTTACACTGCAGTAAAATCAGCCTCTCCCAACCCTGACCTTCCCCCAGGCAGGATTTGCAGGGAATCCATTTAAAATTATATTAATGAAACAACTTTGACTTAATTAAAACCAATTATTGACAAACACATTTCCTCACTTGCTGACCAGTGTCAAATGATTGGATTTCCTCTCTCACCACCTGACTCTGAGCATGACTGCAGATATTTCCTGGATTTCTGGAAATCACTGTGCTGCTCATGGCAGGCAGGCAGGCTTGTGGAGAGCCAGAGGCTCTGTGGCTCCTGTCAGGATGGAATTCCTGTCTGGGAGGGTGGGCAGGCCCTGGCACAGGGTGCCCAGAGTAGCTGTGGCTACCCCTGGATCCCTGAAAGTGTCCAAGGCCAGGTTGGAGAGGGTTTGGAGCATCCAGGGACAGTGGAGGGTTGGAAGGAGATGAGCTTTTAAGTCTCTTCCAAGCCAACCATCCTGGAATTCCACGATCTGTGATTCCATGAATAAGATCAAAACTTGCTCCTCTTCCTTCTTCAAAGACGTTGCTTGTTGCTCCCTCAGGAGAAACCATGAGACCAAACTGTGACACCAACACTGAATTGCAAAGCTGGCAGAATTCCTGATGGGAAGAGGAGAATGTCACCAGTTCAGTGGCAGCCTGGGAGCACAGGAGGGCTGTCACTGGAGCAGATGAGGAGGAAGCTTGGTGTCACAGCAGCAAGGGCAGGGTGTGGCCCTTCCTGTGGTGAGAAAGTGTCACTTTCAAAATCAATAGCTCCGGTTCTCAGGAAGGGGAATGATCTGAGCAGGGAGCAGAGCTTCCCTTGCAGCTGGGAATGGTTGGGGTAATCCATTACTGATGCTTGACTGCCAGGCGTGGCACTCAGAGGTGGTGCTGGTGTAAAAGCACATTTGCTGTTCCCAAAGATTCCACTGTTGCCGTGGCCAGGGAAGTTAAACTGGGGGTTTCTGTCAGGCTTTGCCTGGAGCTTCTCTCAATTAAGGTCTCCAAAGAGCCTGATTCAACGAGTCCTGATAAAATCTGGGCACGAGGATTCCAAACAAAGACCCACCCAATCCCTCTGGGGCTGCATCTGGACAGACTCTTGGACACAGG
>WBNO01021841.1:375-47280 GCA_013400575.1 Peucedramus taeniatus
CCAGAACAGGAACAGGGAGCCCTATGGATATTACAAACCAAAAGAACAGAGTACGATGCTAGTAGTCAGGAAGTCCATTCTGACCAAAGTGATAGACAATCTAGTGTATTTCTAAACAACACAATAAGAAAATACAAATTATGTGTAAGTGTCATAGGGAGTATCCACTTGACAAAGGTGGTCAGTAAAATGAATTTCATGGCCAAGTGAATTGGTTGAACCTGTTGTACTATTTAACAAGAAACCAAAAACAAACTGAAAGGCTTTCTCTTTGGAGATGTCTTAATTATTTTTTAGTTCTCTTTAAGGAAGAGAAAGATTGCTTGAAGATATGGAGGTTCTCCTGAGCTGACCCTAGTAAACCATGAGGCACATTGATACAGCTAATGCATGTTAATAAGGGAGCCATATGAATTCCATTTGTTATTCTTGATAATGTATAGCCTTGGGAAGATAGCAAATTGAGGAAGCTAGAGAGTGACAAATCATCCCACTCCTTCTGGCTGTTTGCTTCAGCAGTTCATTAATTTATACACCAAATGTGGGAAATATCAATATATCATCAATATTAATGTAGTACCACTATGTGTGCAAAATATTTCTCTGGGACAGCTGGTGACGGTGTGCTCTGTGTCACTGTCCTTCATGTCAGTCATCTGAGCCCAAGATAATTTTTCCTCAAATAGCAATATACTTGCCTTCTCTTTCCTCTAACAACATGGTTTGCCTATGCACCTCTTGCAGATCTTGCATAGGTAGAGCATTTCCTTACAGAATAAAACCATTCAGAAGTGAGGAGGGTAGTCATGCAGTACAACTGGAATAATTGCATGAGTGATTTCTGAATGTGGAGAACAGTGAAGTCTCCTGTGGTTCCCTGGATGAGGGACTGAAACCTGAAGTCTAGGAGCTTGACAGACAGATGTCATTAAAGGGTGATACTACCCAACCCATTTCTTTGAACACTTTATCCAAACACTTCCTTACTTTCCTTGGAGGCTTTTAAATAAATGAGGCTGAATTACAATATGTTCTAATGCTAGTTATTGCTTAAAATTTCAACTAATGAAGCAAGGCAATAATACAAGGCAGGCTTCTTATTAACACACAGCAAATTACCTCTGGAACTGCCATGCTTATTTCCTACATGTATTTTCTTTAGAAGAATATCAAGTAATAGCTAAAGAGGATGGTAAAAAATAAAACAAATAAACAAATAAAACAATTAAAACCCAAGCATTTGATTATGTAATAGTTGATTAATGAACAATTTCTGACTGAGATGACTGTATATCTTCCTCTTGAATGCTCTTGAATGTCCATTTCTTTTATACAGGGCTTGTTTTGCTGCATGCCATGAGTAAACTAGACAGTCTCTGATAAATTTCAGAGTGGTTAATTTTTTAGGAAGATAGCACAATTCCATGCTCCTTTGCTGAAGACAGGAATTTTCCTCCATCTCTGACACCTCAGAAAATAATACTGCTTTGAACTCTTTCTCTTCCTCCTCCATCACCTTTCAAAACATAATGATCTGTACATTAAAATGATACACAGAAAGAAGGGTTTTACTGTTTGTTGTTTTATGCAAAGCAGTGACTCATGCAATATTCATTTGCCAATTACTAACAGACCTTTTTCAAGCACCAACAGATTCCAATAGGTCCATTACCTCAGAGAAATTCTTCATAGGAGCCATGAACCAGCACTCAGCAGAAGATGAGTAAGTTCT
Source organism: Peucedramus taeniatus (assembly GCA_013400575.1). Taxonomy (NCBI): domain Eukaryota; kingdom Metazoa; phylum Chordata; class Aves; order Passeriformes; family Fringillidae; genus Peucedramus; species Peucedramus taeniatus. The sequence goes on from WBNO01021841.1 coordinate 2,108, forward strand.
CAATCAGAAATGTTTTAAATGTAGTTGCAAACAGATGCACAATACTAGATACCATGATTTTGGAAAAACTCATAGGCAGTAAAAGATAACAAATAGATCTCAAATTTATGGCATAAATTAAAATAGTATGTAAATGGAAGGTGTCATAAATACCACAAACTTGAAGAAAAATTCATCCTGTAATAGTGTGGCAGGGAGGATAGGTTTAAAGAGAACAATCTTGGTCTTGTAAAATGAATGCATTCATAAGAAAACACCCAAAGATCTAGAGAAGATTCTGAACATTACAGAAAAGATATAATAAAATAGAAATGGCTCTGCTCCTGAGATTCTGCATCACCCCCCATCAGAGGTCCAGAGAGGACCACTGTTTTGGATGTTACATAAGAAATACAGAAAAACATGAGGAAATATACTCAGTGGTAATTGTGCATTAATGTGTTTGTTGGCTAAGTTTCATTGTATCATTTCCCCTAAGTAGGAGGTTATTTAACTTGGGCCTGTATATAAGGTGGAAAGGCTTATTTTCCCCACTTAAAATCAGTGATTATTCTGGAAAGACAGAGATAACATTTTGTGCTTGAGGTGTTTAGGGTTTTCTCTCAAGAGGAGTAAAGAAACACACAGTAAAATTTTATGTAAATTTTATTTTGTCTTTTGGGAGATTTGTTTCTTAGATGGGTATTTGACTTTAATCTATTATCTTAAGACATTTTAGCTGAAACTACAACTTTGTTGAGATTGATAGTCCAGGCTCTCTACATAGAGAGCTTTTCTTTTTAGGAAAACAAACAAACAAACCAACAAAAAAAAAAAAAAAAAAAAAAACCCCCCCCAAACAAAAAAAAAAAAAAAAAAAAAAACCCCCCCACACAAAAAAAAAAAAAAACAAAAAAAAAAAAAAAACAACAAACAAAAAACCACCACCATGACCAGTGGCTTTGGATTATTTTGCAAATGAAATGAAACAACAAACTCAGAGGTCAAGAAAGTAAATAAAAAGAACATATTCAACATACAAATACTTTAATCAATATCAAAAATAGAACATAATTGCTGATGGAATTGGTAACTTGGTTACCTAAGAAGAAAGGAATCCGGAGTGAAATGGAGGGGGCTGGGTTGAGAGGGCAATGAAGAAGAACTTAATCTAGTACAGCTGTCAGAACCAGCAATGTCACAATAGTATCTAGGCAGAGCTGTTAAATGAAAAATGGATTAAAATCTTAATAGAAACCTTCCAAAAATAAATAAAAAAAGTATTCCTATATTCACATTTCACTTTTAGGAGTGCTTTCACTTGAACATCCTGTGAGTAATATAGCTTAAAATTTTATCTGGTCATCATTTTGCAGCCACATAGAAAGACACAGAATGTTAAGGACAGGGATTGAAAGCTGATCCTGTATTCCAAATGGGACAAAATTCAATGTCTGTGTGACCTACACAGCTTTCTACGTGAACTGCAAGATCCTTAAAAGCATTTTCTGAATACGAAAAAACTTAAAGCTTCAAATATGGATGCAACCAGGTCCTGGCAATCTGAAGATGGAGGAGTATAGGAAGTACTAGATCATCAGAGTGTTATCTGAAATTTTCACATGCCAATGATGACTGCAGCTTGAGATTTCTTAGTTCATAGACTGTATACTTTAAATGGTTCTGATGCAGGTGTCTGAGGAGATACACACATCTCAGAGACTGATTAAACCATATGGGTTTTATGTATGTGGACTGTAGAGATGGTGTCAACAGTCAGTGGTTTTGAGAATAGCTGCAGAGAAATAAATAAGGAACCTATTTTGAAGTGCTCTATTTATTTATTGTGTAACCTCTACAAAAAACAGTGCTGCCATTCAACAAATTCAGACAACAAATCAAGCAAATGCTTGTGTAAAAATGTGTTTTCAAATTATTTTAAACACACTGTGTTCCCTGTTTTAGTTAATTTTAATAATTTCTATTTTTTTCCTTTTTTAGCCAGCACAAAATCAGTAAAAGATTCAGTCCTGCACCCTAAAAGCACGTGTGTGTGTGTGTCAGCACAGGCAGCAAAACAGAGCAACCACAAATCCTTGCCTGAAACACAAAGAATAAATTTATTTCCATTATCTCACTAACTTCACGTCACATTGACTATTTCTGGATTATATTTAAGGAAACCATGCTCATCAATTTGGGATTAGGAACAATCAAAATAATTCTTGAAAAAAGATTTTTAAGGTAATAGGAAGACTAATAAGAGGACAATGGAAGACAATAGAAGAAAATTTTAGTCTGTATTCTGGCTGTAAAGAACTCCCAGTATTCAACATGGAGTTGTTTTGACAATGAATGGTACAGGTACAGTTTAAAGGGATAGAACACAGCATGCTAACATGGTAGTGGAAAAGGTCTAGAGGACTCATCTCATCAGGCAGACTCCACAGGAACTTAGGGAAAGATTCCTGAGTAACTCATCACAGTGAGAAAAAATTCATAGTCAAACTTTATTGAAAAAACGTAATAATTTTCCCTTAAAAATATTATCATTATAAGATTCCTTCTACAGGAAATCTATAAGGCCATAAAAATATTTTGGAGTCATAAATTCAGAACCCTTGATCATCTCTATGAAGAAATATGTGCTTAAATTCTTCCAAAGCTAGCCAGAGTTGCCTCTATTGAGTCATGATGAGCTGGAGATCCAATATAGAGTAAAAATTAACCTGGCTACTAAAGGGGCAGAGGAAAGGTAGCATTCATTCCATTGCTTCACTTGAAATTGTTTATTTTTGCTGTGTGCTATATGAAGTACTCAAGTACTACTTGTTCTGGTGTTAATTGCCAGCAGCAGCACTACTCTTGCACATAAGATCATCTCTGCCTGAAAGCCAGTGACAGGCTTATTTGAGGCTGTAAACAAAAGTCAGGCCTGCTATATTTCCCAAACTAGCTTATTACAGAATCACAGAACATTCTGAATTAGAAGGCACCCAGAAGGGTCATCGAGTACAAGTCTTAGCCATGCACAGGACATTCCCAAGAGTCACAGAATGTGCCTGAGAACACTGCCAGAGCAATCCCCAAGAATCACACTGTGTGCCTGACAGTGCTGTTATTTAGGAGAAATATGAAGTGTCAAATATGATTATAGGGTCATATTAAAAAGCAATGGTTGTAAAGTGGTCGTCCTATAACCATAGATTGCAAAAGCATTTTTCAGCAAGTGTTCTGACACATAAAAGCATTTGTGAAATATACTACAAGATAATGCAAAGGAACAAAATACAGAAAAAAAAAAAGATAGTTGATTTTGGAATAAATCTTTACATAATGTTGTTAGCATAATTTTATTAAAATTAGTTTATGGGTTTTTTTTTCAGTATTCATAAGAAAACTACTGTTATCTCTTCACAGTGCCTATAACTTCCTAAATTAACTGTATGGAATTCACCTAGTTATTTCCTCAGTTTCTTTAATAGAAAAATGGAAGACAAAAAACAGGCTTTATAACATGTCTAGATTTCTAAGAAACTGAGTCCTAGACCAATTAATTGATAAGGAAGTTAATTTCCAAATCGAGTACCCTCACAGTTAATCTGACAGCCACCTTGCTGTTTACATTGAGAGTATCAAGGTCAAGTGCCTGCTGCTGCCTACAAGTGTCTCAAAACATTAGGGGATTCATAGGCTAAACCAAACACCATTATTTTAATCAAGAAACATTTAAAAAACCAGCATAGATCATGTAACTTGTACTCTGAATATATAACCCATCTTTAAAATTATTTTTTTTAAGATAAATTAGCCAGATATGTAAAGCACTACAACTGCAGTAATGAACACCACCAAAAATACATTTAAATAACTATTTTGTATTCAGAACAAATTTTCAACAGAATGAAGTGTAGCCTTGAGCTTAATTTACATTGAACAACTTCCCATTATTTTATTTTCTTTCAGTGTTCATTTAGCAAACACTGACCAACAATTTCTTTGAAGAAATGTTATGCAGATAGTAACCAAGCTGTTGTGCTGAACACCTGTAGGCACGCAGTTTGTGATAACTGGGAGTGGGGCTGGGCCAAGCCTCATCCCCAATGGGTCCAGCTGTGCAGGACCGGTGGTAATATTGAAGGTAGTGAGACACGGAGTGCCAAGGTGTACTGACAAATCACAAAAAAAAGTAGAGAGGACACACAGGTGCAACACATGAATATGAGCGGTATAAAAGGTTGGGCTAAAGAACAAGAGTGGAGCAAATGTTTTCAGTCTTCTGGGGTGGTGTGACTGTACTCTTTGTGGGTTGATGTGTTCTGGAGTTGTATGATGATACTCTGTGTATTGTGGTCATCTCAGCCATGATAAACATCAAATGCAGGTGATGTTGATTCCACTTTTTCCTTACTGACTTTGATTTCTGCTGTCTTTAACATTATCTTTTCTTAAAGTATGCAATCATAATTTATGTATGTTTTTTATTGTGTGATGGATTTTTCTAAATCTACCAAACATATAAAGTCTAGTAATAGTCTGAGAGTAAAATGAAGCAATAAAGGCTCTTCCTGGAAATTGGAACCCAAAATGGCAAAGAGCCTAGCAACAGTAAATGAAAGGGACTAGGGATCTACATCTGACATGGTAAAGAAAGGTGGCAGTGAGAGTAGTGCTAAAATCCCTCATGATCTCAGAGAGGTTGTTCTGGTAGATCTTGCTGATCTGAGGAATTCTGGAGGCACGAATTCTTCTACGGAGCTTTGGTATGGCCTGTAATTGGTATGTAATGGTAACAGGTTCCATGTGAGTGACATGTGTATGTGTTTACACTTGAAAAGTTGTTAATTTTTTGTTTAAGAGATGGCTTTTTATATTATCATTTATTATTATCATTCTTGATTCCTTGATGTTCATTGTTCAGAATAGTATTTGTACTAAGGTAGGCCTTATGTATTTCCCTGGCCTAGCTGTCCACAGTAACTGATCAGTTCTCACAGCCACCATTGTGAAACCAGTGTGTGGTGTGTTGTTTGAAGATATAGAAAGTGTCAACATCTGCACGCTGATTATTGTGCTCCAGTCCCATGGCAGTCCTGTGACAAATTGGTAAATAGTGCAGGTAGCTCCTGCTTCTCCCAGGTACATTTCTATTTTTCTCTTCATCTCCAAATGCAGACTTATGTACAAGAAAGGTCAAAATACAACAGCTTAGAAGGAAATAAAACAGGTTGTGCCTATGCAATCACAATGAGCTTTCAGAATTTCTTGCAAAGCATTCAAAGCAAGAAAGCCAATAAATAACATCAGAGATAGGCAATGTCAAGTGTATTGTCAAGGAAAAGATCATTGCTTCATTGCAAGCACTGACTTAAGAGATAGACAAGCCAGTTCTGCCTCACATCCAGCAGCAAAAGCAAAAATTACAAAAAGGGTTGCAGTAGTCACCAGAATAGTCAGTGTTAAGTGGCACCAGTCAGACAGTGATTTTTAACAACAGCTGGTATCAATTCTTGCAATTGTCTACACAGCTTTAAAACTTGATGTTCATCTGTTCTGGACAATCTATGCCTGTTAATTGTTATGTGATTTTTTGACTCCAGAATGTACCAGCACCCATTCCTCCTTCTTGACTGCAGCAGCCAGGCCTGTCCAGCCTGATGGATGCAGCTGCTGTTCAAGTTTGTGGGTTCAGCCAGCAGCAAAAGTGAGTGTGTGTTCCAGAATGACACACACACACACAATCACACAACTTTAAACTTGCCTGGCCGCACAGACCCTCAAAGACAGGGCAGGGACTTTATTGGCACTAATGTAAATATCAACAATGCTACCACAAACAGGTGCTGCTGTCCAGCAGGTCAGTGTTAGTCTGCACTAAAAAACCCACACCTTCTCTTGCTCTCTACACATTTGTTCACCTACAAATCCCATGAATATTAGCACTGGCTCTAAGTCCGTCACACTTATGTTACAGAATATGCAAGGACCACCTTACTGTGATTAAGATCCAATTTAAGGCCAAAAGTCTACATATTTTTAAATAACATGATTTTAAATTAGTTCTCATTTCTTTATTTATCTTTGCAGAATATATTCATTGTATTGCTTTTTAAATTCCACTATTTCAGTTGACAAAGTTATCTGTATTCCCTACCTAACAAAAACATCAGGATGTTCCTTTAATGCTTATGCAAAAAATACCTGCTGGTAGATGAAAAATTTTCAAGAGGCTTTTATCTGCAGTAGAATTAAATCAATAACTATTTTTAAAAACAAATATATAAATATTTTTTTTCCAGTCTAGGGAATTTCTCTCTGTCTAGGCTTATTCCTTCTTGAAAGACTTTTTCTTTTGATACTCAGGTCCTGTATAGCACCTACATCAAATCCATTGAGATCTTATTTTTTTTATCTCCATAGCTCTGAAGTTCTGTGTTTTTTAATACTCCTCCTTATCTCGCATCTTCATTCAGTTTATTTCATCAAAGGCTGATGAAATAAATTTTTAGTTACTTTCTGGTGTATTTTGGCTTGTGTCATCTTAATCTTTTTATCCACATTCAAGTCTGCTGACACTCTTCTGAATAGTTCTGCACAGCGTTTTTACAAAATGGCAGGCTTTATGGGCAAAAGATACACAAGAAACCAGAAAACTAAAAATATGTATATAATACATAATTTTAAAAAATCTAAAAATATTTTTCCTTGGAAAAGGTTGTATTTAGTTCTGTAGGATGGACAAATAAAATAATTTTCATTAAAAACAACTGATCCCTCTTTTGCAACTTTTAATTATACTCTGAGTACTACTATTGTCTAAAGAACCCTGCATAAAAATTAATATCATAATCAGAAATTGCTCTTTACCAGTAAATGCAGCTTATTATTATTAGCTGTGTTAACTGGTCAAGCAATGAACAACAAAAAAGAACCCTTGGAAACTCATGTTGTAGTAATTCAGTGGAGATAACTTTTAAAGAGTTTTTTTCAGTGTGAAGGAGAATTGGGGAAAGGGAACTGTCTGCCACAGGCTGCAGGGGATGATGAGAGGAGAACGTAGATTCTTTTTACAGGAATGGCATACATATAATACCATTAAGTACTAATAAGATGGTTAGGAAATTTCCAGCCTTGGAAATTTTGAAGATTATGCTGTATAAAAAACCATCCTGAGTAATGCTAGTAAATTTAGTACATTCTGGGGTAGAGAGGGCTATGTGACCTGCAGATCGTCTTCATAACCCTAGAGAAGAAATAAAAATTATGTCAATGGAAGGTCTAACTAATCCTGCCTATTCCTTCATTTATATAAACTGCTTCATATAAACTCTCTTGTGAAGAGACCTTTTCCTTCTGCTCATCAGTACTGGACTAATAAAGCAGCAAATGTCAAAGCTGGAGTGTGCAGTCAACTAAAAGAGCTGGCATTCAGGAAATATATTGCCATTTAACAGCTCTACATTACTACTTATAAGCAAGTACAACTGTTTTCATGAAAGATATGTGTACATTAAATCAGGAACTGCCCTTGTCTAATCAAGACTATATTTCAACAGAAAGATTTTTAAGCAATAAAAATGATGATATTGCTGCTCCATTCAAACATAATTGATGTAAGGAGTTAAAAAAAAAAAGTTAAATCTATCTAAAAATAATATTCACATTTCTATGTTATATGAGTAAGTTTTAGACTTGTGTAACACATCAATTGTTCATAGAATGATAGAATTTGTCCCTAATTGGAAAGGACCCATAAAAATCATCAAGTACAACTTCCTGCATGGCACACCTCAAGTATGTGTCTGACAATATTGTCCAAACCTTTCCTGAACTGTCAGGCTTGGTGCTGTGACCACTTCCCTGGGGAGCCCCTTTGAGTACCCACCCACACTCTGAGTGGAGACCCTTTTCCTGGTATCCAGCCTAAACTGCCCCTAACACAGCTTCTTGTTCCTTTTGCTCCTGTCACTGGTCACCAGAGAGAAGAGATCAGTACCCCTTGTGAGGAAGCTGTGGACCCCAGTGAGGTCTCCTCCAAGCTGAACAAGCCAGGTGACCTTAGCTGCATCTTTTATGACTTCCTCTCTAAACCCTTCGCCATCCTTTTAGTTCTCTTTTGTACACTTTTTAATGTCTTTACATTTTTATTACATTTTGGAACCCAAAACTGCCCCCAGCACTGGAGGTGAGGCTGCCCCAGTGCAGAGCAGAGGGGACAATCCCCTCCCTTGCCTGGCTGTGCCCGATGCCCCCAGGACAGGGTTGGCCCTCCTGGCTGCCAGGGCACTGCTGACTCAGATCCAACTTCCCATAGACCAGGACCCCCAGAGCCCTTTCCACAGGGCTGCTCTCCAGCCTCTCATTCCCCAGTCTGTCTGTGCATCCAGGGTTGCCCTGTCCCAGATGTAGAATCTGGTACTTTGTTAAATTTCCTATGCTTAGTATACTTTCAGGTCCTCCATTCAAGTCACTTATAAAGATGTTGAAGAGCTCATCTATATGTATGGATATTTAATTGTAGACACTTCATATAGGCTTTCACTTAATAATACTATTGGGGAAAAGAAAAGAAAAAATAGTCTTTTATCCTTTATGGCAGACTATCTGGATTCATGCTCATGAATTTCAGATTTCCAAGATGTAGCTTAGATTGTGAAGATAGTCGACACTCTGAACTAGAATTTCAGTACTCAGAAGTGTTGCATAATTTTCTGTTTCACTGGAAGTACTCCACATGTTTTATGAATGTTTGCAGTGTTTTTTTGTTATATGTCCTGTCTCAAAGGAAAAATGGGAACTTATTTGCCTAATGTCAGTTAATAAGTTTTACAGAATTGAATGCTCAGGGGATTTATTTGGGAAGAAAAAGAGAGCTCAATCTTCTATATGCACACTGGATGGGAAAGCATGTAGTTGTTTGGTTACACTTTCTTTCAACCCAAGATTTACAGAGTCTAAGTGAAAGGCATGATTAGCAAGCATTTAGACCACCATCTCTGACACAGCTCCTACATACAGAATATCTGTAGGTATGAAGAAAATATGAGAATGGGATCTATTATATAATCTTATTGCTTCTCTGTCTTTTACCAGTGGTCAAATTCTCGATTTTCCTGCCTGCAGTTGGACTTTCTGTGCAGTCACTGAAGTATGAGAAAAGTGTGAAGAGAGGAATTATCCTGCAGCACTGCTCACAGGTTTAGGAGGACACCTTTGTCTAGACAAAGAAGTACCCTGGAAGGCTATGGATAACTCAGTGTTTGGAAATTGAAATGACAATTTTTAACCTTTTTGTTCAGTCTTCCTTCCCTCAGTAGGGGCTTTCTGCTTTAATCACTTACTTAGCTGGATTTGTAGGTGGAGATGTAGTACTTGGTTAACCACACATTTTGTTAAAGTCATTTTCACAGGTCTCTGTGTAAAGGCTCAAAAACATTACAAAAAATCTGAAAAATTGCAATTTTGCTTTTCTTATTGTCAGTCATTGAATGTATATAACCCTATTGCCAATCAATCAAAGTGAAAGGTAGTACATAAGTACCTCAATACATCTAACTGCAGTCCCTGGAAGAGCTATTGCAGGAGATGAATTTTTTTTAGATCTTGCTGTAGCAAGAAGATAGATGTCTCATTTTCTCTGTATGTCAAAGTGAGTCTGAGCACACATTAGGATGTATTTCTCCAGAGAGAAATACAGTGTTGTCTGCTGGAAAAAACTGTGATCCTGGGTTTCAGGAGAGAGTTTTTTCCAATTTTCACATCTAATTAATAGAAGTACTTGCAGTCACTGCACAAGTGTATTTTGTTTAGCACTCTGACCAGGATTTTTTTAGACTACAGTAAACATTTTGTCATTAATAGAGTGATTATGGGATTTCCTCAACCCCAGGCATTAAAAAGGAACTGCAAGAGAAGACATCTGATGAATTTTTATTTCTGATAATTTCATAAAGAACTCCACCTTCAAACAAAATTTTTTACTCTTTTTTCATTGCCAATATCAGACTCTTTTATACTGGATTTTTGCTCAGACACAGTGGGATGGACAGAAGACCCAAAGTCATCTTTAACCTTCTCTCTTTTCCTGCAAAGTGTCCAAGTACAACTTCAGAACTCTTTTCTCCTAAATGCAAAAGTTGTTTGTTTTGGTAGTGTGTGCAATCTCAGTTCACCCTTAATAACAGATAATTAAAGAATAACTTATATATATATATATATAACTTTTATATATATAAAAACTTTTATAACTTTTATAAAAAAATAACTTTTTAAGGACTAAAAGAACACTTTTTTTCACAATTTTTATCATTTCAGCTAAAATATTGAAATTACATCAACAAAGCTTTATACACTGATTGAAGAGAAATATGGTACCAAAGACTTCAAAGTCCCATTATACCTCTATCTAACAGATCTTATGATTTTTCTACAACTACCTGAAAGGAGGTTGCAGCAAGGTGGGAGTCAGTCTCTTCTTCAAGGTAACAAGTGGCAGGACCAGAGAAATTGTCCTCAAGTTTCATCAGGAAGTTTCATCATCAAGTTTTCACCATGCAGTGATGGATTGGAACAGGCTGCTCAGGGGAATGATTGAGTCACCATCTCTGGAAGTGTTAAAAGCATGTGAAAATGGCACTTGGGGGCACGGTTTAGTGATTAATACAGAAGTGTTGGTTAATGATTGGACTCCATGATCTTAAAGGTCTTTTCCAACCTTAAAAATTCTAGTATTTTAAAACAAGTATTTGAATCCACTATTCTTTAGGATGGAGGGATGTTTGGTTTTGGAGTTGGTTCCTACATAGCAGTGAGTTCTAATATGGAATCAATCTCTGCAGATTTTTTTGAAAGAAGTGCAATCAGTAGGATCATGAATAGCATTTCACTGACTAGGAATTTAAGAATAATTTAAGAGGGACCTATTTCTATGATCCTTAGATGTATAAACATCTCACTTTCTGACTGAATTTCAAACATTACAGGTTAAATGCTAAGAGTTTCAACTAGGAAGTTATTGAAGGACCTTTTTAAAAATTGGTGTTGCTTCCGTCTTTGTAAGACACTTCTCAAATTTGATAGTGACACATTACAGAAATAATATTGTCTCTCTACAGATTGTTTGTATCTGCTTTCAAGATTAACATTGCTGTACAGGAAAGTTTCTGCTTTTAGTGGGGGGAAAAAGGAAAGTCATTTCTGCATCAAATAATGAGAAAGAAGCTTTGTAACATATATGCTCAGGATTCATATTCATAATGCACCATCACAGCTCACTGCTTAAACTTCAGACAGAGAAAACAGCAAAAAATGTAGTAACAGTTAAGTTAAAGATCTACATGTAAAATAGCATAACCCTATGGTGAGAAGAACTGTTTTAATTTGGGATTTGGACAGTGATGTCAAGTTTATGTAATTAGCTGTTCATCATGGGAACTCACATTCCTGACATAAACATGCTGTTAGCACATGCAAGGGAAGGACAAAACAAAAACTCTAAATTAAAACAGCAGTGGTAACAATTACATTGCAATCATTATATGCTGCCTTCAGCTAACATGCAATATTGTCCATAGAATACTCCTTAGGAATACACACAAAAGAATAAAAAACCAGCCAGTCTTTATCAAGATATGGAATACTGGTATCCTCTACAGAGTTTCAGCCTGAGGGACTGTCTCATCAATGCATTTTCTTTTTTAAAGAAGGAAGGAAGGGACAATCATATGTATGTCCAATAGTGTAGTGCACCTGACAAGGTGCTAAAAAAGGAAAGAGTGCTCAGCTGAGCTGAACCAGTCACTGTGTCCTATGGTTTTACAGAAACTCAGGCTGTGACAGTCACATGTTTGGTTTCACCCATCTGCTACCCACATTTGGATGGTGCCTGTTCTTCAACTCCATCCTTGCTGCTGCCACGTAGCAGCTACCCTTCATAGCATTCTAACATTTTTGTTAGTGGCACTTAAAATGTTCTGCCTCAACTATACTATTTCTCTGTATTAGCCAACAGCTGTTAGATGTTTAAAAATCATTTTCACAGGGTTTGTGAAAGTGTGTCAGCTAATTACTTGTAATTTTGCTTCAATTTACTAATTTCTAGACCAACAGGATGTCCCTTTTCATAGATATGCCCAGATTGGTTTTAATGGCCTGAACACAGCTGGCTGTTACTGGTTTCCAGCTTTCCTTACCTGTATGGGTTCTGAAAAATGCATTCAAAAACCAGAATGAAATTAGGAACCTTTTAAAATGATCTGAAAAAGAAACTTTCAATATTCTTACCTTCACCCACCCTGGAAATGTACTAAGTAGAGAACATTTGCAATAGGTAGATCTTGAAAAGCTATGTCTATTTTTTCCCATCATTAAAAAGTTTGGAAGCTTCAGCTGTTCTACTGAATAGCTCAGATGTTTTAGCCTACATCAGCCTCAAAAGCCATTGGAGTTGATTCTGCTTTTTGATGGGCTAAATCAGAAATACAGGACAATTTATTTATGTTGCTTTCCCCAAACTGAAACAGGAATTGAACTGTTTATGGGTGGTTTAGTACTATTTTGTATACTTGAAATTTCAATTTGAGTTTTTATTTGCTGGTTGAATCTCTTCTCCATAGAGAATGTTAACAAAAGTATGAGTTTGTTTGCAAGTAATGTTTAGGGCCTAGAACATTCACCAACTAATTTTTTATTATATTATTATTATATCTGTACTAATAGGACAGTAACACTTGGAGGTTGTAGTACCATCATGTAAATCCTATAAAAAGCCATAAATGAGCCACAAAAGGGGTCCAACCAGGCAATCATTCCTACTTTTATACAAACCTTGAATGACAACATGAAATTAAAATGCTTAAACTACTTACAAGGTTCATATCTTTCTCCTCCTCTGTTCACACTACACTGAACACATTCAACTCAGCATAACATTTTAAACAAGACATTCCTTAAATTAGATAGAGATTTTTTTCCACATTGAAAGTGGAAAACCCATACATGTGTAAACCTGCCACCTGAGATTACACTAAGCAATAAAAGTATCTCTAATTTAGAGAGGAATAATTGCTCCCATAAAATATTATTTTCAGATTTGAGATTGTTTTTCCATGAGATGTGTTTGGGATTTCTGCTTGCATATTTAGCTAAGTATTAACAGAGTTTTTTTCCTCCAACATCAGAGTCAAATCTTCCTATTTGTAGAAACTCCTTTCAAGATTCTATCTTAATATATAATATTAAGGTAGTATATAAGCCAAAGTGTTATAGATTTTTATGAGGTGTCTCTGCAAATGCCCATGTGCATTTTTCTGTTAACATATTAGCACAGCAAACAAATGCCAAAGCTTATATGAGTTTAGAAAAAATAGTTTTACTTCCAATTGTTTTTCTTGTCCTTGTAGAGATGAGCAAAAGCAAGGATTGCAGACTTCTAGTTTCCTAGCAGTGTTTGGATCCAAGATTTGGATTCAAGCAAATCTTTGCTAAAAGTTTTATGGTTAGCAAAACCATTAACTGCATATTTTAGCAGTCCTCATCTTATATTTTGCTGTAAGACATTATACCAAATAATAAATGCATTTACTCTCTTTCCTTACAGTTGCATCAAAGTCTTAATTAATGAGGAAATGGATGAGAAATAAATGCTAAATCCTTTAATTAGAACCACTGTTTCTTGTAGACCACAGAAGAATAAAATCAAAGAAGCTGCTTTAAGAAAATCAGGGTTTTTATTTTAAGATATCAAGAAGCCCCCAAATCCTCATACTAGTTTGCTGAAGAAGAACAATAATGTCTGCTCAGCCTTGTGCATCTGAAAAGTAATCAGCCCTGGTTAGCAGCAGAGCAACTTCAGTGAGCCCTGGCCTGTAAATCAATAGGTTGAATTCTCCTGGCCCTTTCCAAATTCTATTTCCAATTCTACAGTATGGATTAGTGTAGATTTATCCCCGATAGACAGATAAAACTAGCAGTATGTGCAGACTTACTATTTAATAGACTGGATCTAAGGTATCAGTGGTTGCTGAAATGGACTGTCAGCTAATGCAGATGGGGAAAAGAGGAGTAAGTTCCTGCTGTACCTTAAAGCAATATTGCCCTTATTGTCTTCAGACCTCAGTCAGATTTCTGCTTGGATCCTGCCTTTAATATGTACTTCATATACTAAAAGGCTTAGCAAAATCTAATTGCAAGAGTATCCCATATGAAGAGCACTCACTAATTTTAAATTCTGGAGGTTTTTTTAATGAATCTGGAATATGGGGTTTTTTATTATTATTTTCTTAACTGTAAACATTCTAATACAGATTTTCATTTGAGTCTTGGGAGCAATATCTATTTGGAGGTTAATGCCCATTTTTGCAAATGTAGGTACTATTGCTTAGTGTTACAGAAACAAGTGACCAAAATTCTGGGAACAATGCTGTAGTCTTCAAATCACAAATGCTGCTTTGATTTAACTTGCTTACAAAGTATTTTAAATTCTTTTATATTTAGCAGTAACAAGAGTCTAATAAATCACAGTTCTGTGGAATACAACTCTTTGTACTAAAATATTATCTTTTCTGAGTCAGCAGAGCTGCATTTTTGGACTACATGTCCATAAATACTTTTACTCTGCCAATTTATTATTTTTTTTGGTCAGGAAAATTTACACAAATGAAAGTACTTTGTCCTTTTGTGGTGTGAGATGCCTTTTACGGCATCTTTGAGTATATCACAGAATAATCAGAGAGAGCCTCCCTGCGTTAATTAACATTGGACAAATGTTGAAAACAAGAATAAAATTACATTGTTTCTCTAATCTATTCGAGGCTGTTCCATTCCTTGATCTTCAAGAAAGAGGACAAGTAAATCTTTTTCCCTCCTTTTTTCCCCCTCGTTATCAGGGAAAGAAGCAAAATTTTAAAAGAGCAGTCATAATGGCATAACAGTTCTGTAACTTTTAGTAGAAAAAGGAAACTATAACCTGTCATCAACAGGTCTCTCTAATATGCCTCTGAAAACCATAGATGCTTGTAGTATGAAGTCTTATGTAGTCAATGTGTTTACACAGTTTATATGGCAGAAAATCAGTACAAAAATATTTTAAGGAAGACACAAGAGAGAAGATGCTTCATATGGTGAAAGAAATGATGGTTCATTATCCCTGTTCAGTTCTCTGGAGTTTGTACTGTTAAATAGCTTTCCATGGTCTTCTCCCTCATTCATGAATTTTTCAACGTAATCTATTCAATCATTCTCCCTACAGAACATGCTAAATACTTTTGCTTAGCCTTGGCATTTTCTTTAAATCCTTTGTAGCTTTACTGTATCTTTCTTGAAACCCAGGAAAGGAAATTTACTGTGTATGTATTTCATGGACTCATTCTATTTATACAGCTACATAATAATGATCTTATTTATTTTCTATTTTTTCCCAATAGTTTCTAGGATTCAGTTTGTTCTGGCTGCTCACAACTGGATATTTTTACAGGACTATTTATCCTAACTGAAATATCTCATTCCTAAGTGGTGAGACTTAGGCTTTGAGCCCATTATTGTGTGTGTAAACTTAAAATTGATGGAGTGGAGAGAGGGGTACTTTGTATTTAACGTCATTCAATTTTCACATTGACATTTTATTACTTAACCTGAGTAGTATAAGGAGATACTTCAGTTCTTCAGATTCTGTCTCTACTCTTCCAAATTCAAAATCATAGGCAAATTCTGTCACTGCTATTCACAGCATTTTTCACATTGTGAACAATATAGATCTGTTGGAAGTTCATGGGTGACCTTCATTGTGGGAGCACTGTGAGATCATCATTATTCAATATATCTTCTTTTTCTCTTTGGTAATGAGGACCATATCAAAAGTTAGCTCACACTTCAAAAAGTGATACTTTAAACTGGTTTCCCTTGTCCATATGTTTGCTACAGTTCTAGGAAGGAATTGAAGAAGACTTATGAGTTGGCTTTTAAAATCCTGACAACCTTTGCCTGCTATGCTGCTCATTTATGAGCACCCCAACTCTGTTCTTTATTATATAGACTATTAGTTTCCTGATAGAAGTATCTGCCTTTTCACTTACACTTATTCAAGCTTACAGAATCTCAGAAAAACAATTGCTTCATTTTACATTGTAGTTTATTATCTATTTTATAATCAGTTCCTTTAAAGCATGGGTAAAATACTCCCTAGTCCTGGTGCCCATTTATTTACTACTGTTCTAGTTCTGTCTGTCTGCTCTGTAGCTGCACCTTCTGATTCTTTATTTAGAAGGGATCATCAGCTAACGAGTACTTCATAAAAGCTGGTGAATCTCTTTGAAGCTCTTGAACCATAAACATAAGCAGTTCACTTGCATTTTTCTTCCACAGTAGTACATTTATTTTATATCTGGATTGTCTGCTGGCTTCACACAAACTCTCTGGAAGGCTTCTTGCTTTAACATATTTCAATAAAGACATTTTTATTAGATTTTATGCTTCATTTTATTTGTTCCCCAAACAGGTTTGAGCCTGACTTTTATGTGTTTGCTTTTAACTTTTCAAAATTTAGAACAAGTTATTTGCTTGTTTGTTAGCTTAATGTAGATATGCAATAAAGGATTCCTTCCCCACATTTATTATACTTTGCCTTGATCTTTAGATAAGCCACATTCCTTTGAGTGTTTTGGTTGTATTTTCTCTGTATTTCCTATGTTGTTTAGTACAGATCCTTAATTCCACCTGCAATTATTTATTTATTTTTAATACCCTTTCATTTTTTAATTAAACAAATTTACCTATTTCTTTGTAGACTCTCTCTTCAAATTAGGCAAAATAGTAATGAAACAGCTAAAATCAGAATGTGCTATGAAACATCCTATGGAAGAACACAAGTAACAGTTAATAGAAATTGTTTTCAAGAACTAGAATAAAATAATTCAACACATATGTAACATTTACATTTTTTAAAACATTTCACAAATGAATTTGGAAATTAACAGAAGCAATTATGTGGCTGGGGAATGGATTATGTTTATTAGCTAGCATTGACAGCATCCATGTGTGCTCTGTTCTTCCTATTTTTACACATAAAATTCCAGATAAGCAAGGGGCGAAAAGAATAAGATTCAAATGATCAGTTTTCCAGTTGAAATAGGGAAATAAGGTCAGTAGTTTCTCTGCTACAAGCTAAGGAAAGTTCCAACAAATAAACTTCATTTTCACATCACCCAACTATGTGCCTTCCGTTTTTGAATCCGAATCACAGCATTGTCAAAGACAGTATGCTGTTAAGTAACAATTCAATTAAACAGGCAAACCATCTATCATCAGCACTGAGTGATTAAAATATCCTTGTTATCAGCACTGTCATCCATTAATTAAATGCAAGATTTGTTTCAACAGAGGAAAATCTGCAAAATAAGTTTCAGCAAATTTGATAAATCAACTCCTAATTAACAAAAGCTAAAAGATTTATTATTTTATTTAATTTTATCTTATTTTGTTTTAAAAAAGGGAGTTCAAAATCAGATACT
This sequence comes from Peucedramus taeniatus, assembly GCA_013400575.1. NCBI lineage: Eukaryota > Metazoa > Chordata > Aves > Passeriformes > Fringillidae > Peucedramus > Peucedramus taeniatus. Next base: position 19,591 of record WBNO01021841.1, read on the forward strand.
AGGGAAACACCCGAAGATGAAAATAATAGAAGACTGGCAATAACATGCTCACTGTTCATTTTTAAAAACTGTATTTGTCATCTTCTGTGTCTTGGCAGTATTGGCCTTTTCTTAACATTTTGTGGGAAGCTTGAGATGTGCCCTTTGCCTGAGATTAAAAAAAAATCCTTTCTTCACCGAATTTAATCATTATGGAAGTAGAAGAGCAGGCTGTCTGGCAATAATATCCTAAAGAGGAGCAGTAGTAGCCAAAATCCAGAAGATTTTTAAAGACCGTAAAATTGTATTAGAACATCATCCTGAGGTTTGCTTACCACTGCAATGGACAGAACAAACCAAGGAAGGTGCATGTCCCTTAGAGCATCTAGGAAGGTGAGCAAGGTGTAAGGAAAATGAACTTTTCCTTTCTTTACACCTACTCTGCCATGCCAGTTGTGCACAAAGGAAAATACTTGGATGTGTAGAATAAGTTCTTTTCATATCTGTATGTAATGACAGTAAAAACAAGAAAAAAGCACCCTGCAGGTTTAGAGGAGGACAGTGAGAGAGCTGTCCAGGTTCATTGTCTAGGACTTCTAGGGTTATCACAGAGGTGAAAGAAAGGTTAAATATTTGATGTGCTTTTGGAATTGTCTTTTTCTCAACATTAGCAATTCAGTGAGGCCAGAGAAGTAATCTTAATCAATTCAAGCCCAATAGTTGAAGATTAGAATAGAACAAAAAAAAAAAATCTCTAATTCTTTACACTTTTAAAGCCCCTTATTTTCCAAATTTGTTTTTACCAGTCTTTAGACTTTATTTTGTTCGAAGACAAGAATTTTATCTCTGTCCAGAGACACAGAAATAAAACTAGCAATACTTTTGATAAATCAGCACTTGAAATAAGAATATATCATCAGTACATATCAAATCTTGATGAAGTAATAATGGTTAAATGCTGTTAGCTGTGTTACATGTTCCCTTATTTGCACCTTTAGTCTTACATATGGGTGTTATTTTCAGGATAATGAAAATCTAGTTCCAAAATCTTTGTCTTAATTTCCAAGTTAGCTTTGAATGCTGTGGCTAGTTCACATTTAATTCAAATTAATAAGTGATTAGATGTGAGGGAGATCAGCTGCAAAACTGGGTTGAGTGAACTGTATTAATAAGAAGACTTTTCTTATTTTAAATAACAAAGGTTTAACCTGAAGAGTACTTCAAGCATACATTCTTTAAAAACTTCATTAACTTCTTTCAGTGAATTATCATCTAGAGGAACAGAACAGCTCTGTCTTCTGTTTTGGATTACTTTCCACATTTGTGAACTTGTGCATAATTGTATTAAGATGTATGAATACAGTTATAATATATGCACCCTAGCTGAATATATTTCCTTGTTTAGATTGTTTAGATAAATACATTGTCTAAATCTTGCATTTATTTAGTGTCTTAATGTCCATGAACTTGATGTGAAATTCCTACAATTATAAGCATTTGCAAACAGATCAGGTTTTCCTTCCTAATTGCATGCTCATTAATTAACCTCACTGTAAGAGCAACTGTGTTCTACCTGAAATGCTAGTAATATACCAATTATTGAAAACACTTTCATGGAAAAACATGTCTCTGTCTACAGATTAATGACAAAATGATGGGCTTTTACTTTTCAGTATGATCTGTAATAAGTAGCCAAAACAGATTTGCCTGCCTAGGAGTTCTAGTGCTGGATTTTCTTCTCCTTCCTTTCTCCATTCCTCTTTTTCTCCCTTTCCAACTATTATTTGCAGCATCACATACTTTTATTTCTTAACTGAAAATGGCACTAAAAAGGAAAGTTCAACAAAAAGAAATTGCTCTGGCTTTGGTGGAAAGCAGATATACTCTTACAGCTTCATAAATACAGGGAACTACTCCTACTGATGTAGAATACCCTATTTCCTATGCTCAGTGTCCTGCCTCCCCAGGAGGCAAGGGTGTCTTATATAGTTGTCATGTGTGTCACTCTTACAGCAGATCTCTCACTGTGGGTAGCATTTAATGTTAATCACAACATCTCCCTCTCCATTAGAGTAATTGTTTGTCTCTCCCTCCCTCCTGTGGCTGTTTATTATGCCTACAGTCTATCTACATAATTGTTATGGGTTGTAAATGAACATCTTCTCTCTTGGTAGCAATTATATGTGTAATTCTTTACCTTGTTTTCATCATGCTTATGACAGGATGGTACTTTTGATGAGAAAATCTTCATGAAAAAAAAAAGAGAAAAAGAAAAAAAAAAAAAAAGGAAGTCTATTTTTGATAAAACAAGTACATCAGATACTGTTTGGCCTTTAATGGCTGCTTCTGTCAAAAGAAGCAAGATGGTCCTAGCTGTGGATCCTTCCTTGGCTTATTTCATTGCTTTAGGGAAACTGTTTCCATTAATGCCTATTTTATAAGAGCCTGTTTAAACTTTCTGTTTCATAACATTATTGGGATAGGGTTATATATATATTTTTGTTTAAAATATCATAGCTAGTTTATGAAAGAGACATTAACTAAGAAAAAATGTCCTCTTTGATATAATCACTGATTCAAATCCAACAAATTGAAAATTCATAATTATAAAAAAGCTATGGAACATGATTTTATGGTCATTCATTAAATACCATATAAATGTCATATAAATTTGTCACATGGATGATCCCATTAGTAAAAAGAAAAAAAGAAATTCATCCCCTTAGCTTTAAGTGTTTGCCAGCTGGCCAGTTAACAGAAGTCAAGGCTAAAGAATAAAAGAAAGTGATCAAAACACTCAGCAGTAGAGAAGGAAAAATCTCTACACCTCTACGTACAGTTCTGTCAGAGTTTGCCAACACTCATAGTAACGGAAGGAATTGTAGACAGAATTATGTAGGAAAATAGGACCACAAATCAAACAGAACTTTTATTATAAAGCATAATCTAGTGATTAACTTTTTTGATTTTAACTAATCCGGCTGGAGAGAAAGAAAACCAATTTATAAGTGACTTACCCATTACCTACTATATTCTTTTAGAATAGGTTCTTGTTTTCAAACTCAGTTTCAGCCAGCTCTGACTTCTTTAGTGTCAAGAACTTTAGCCCAATACCTTGGGAATTTTCTTTTATCATTTCTCAGTCCTGTGTATTAAGTTTTCTCCAAAATCTGTCTCACCATGAGCTTCAGACTTGTAGCTCCTTTATATGAGTTGTTTATTCTTACATAATATAAGAATATTCTTATGAATGTTCTTATTATATTCTTATTATTCTGTATATGAGTCCTATGTCTCTGAAACTTCCCTCATCAAGATTTGCAGCTACCCTCGAAAGAAGAAACAGAACCCCTCATTCCAGAAGTACCAATCTGACCTAATAATTCACCTTTGCTGAGTAATTTGAAAATACCTTGAACAAAACACTCACCAAACAAAAGAGAAACCCCTTCTGCTTTACACTGGTCAAGTAAGCTTTTAAATGCTGAACCTCTCGAGATTTTCGACTAAGCAAGTTGTCCCACAGCTAAGGATTTAAATAAATTCTTTTTTTTTTCTTAACACTAAATTTTTCCATTTGTATTCATATATTTCTCTCTGTGTGTGCATATATTTCCTTTTTACTTAAGCCCTTGCTTTATCCTTGACATCTAAATGCAACATTTCTTCCTTTTACAAAGTACACAGCTTTTCAATGACAAGGACTGATATCCCAAAATATGTGAGCATAAAGAGATGGTGGAACAGGAAATGTAGTCACTGTTGCAGTGTTTCTGAAGAAGTCATTGGTATATAGATTGTCAATCCCATATTAAATTATCTGAAAGCATATTTAAATAAATAAAATCTCATTTTGGTAATGTACACTGTAAATATTAAGCTAAATTAAAATTTTGATCTGCATTTTAGCTCTATGTTCTCTATTTAAGTTTTTTTCTACATAAAAATATAGAATTTAGTCTATATCTCTGCTATTGAAATATTTGCATTGTAACCTCTCATATTCCAGTTACATCGTACAAAGTGACTAAAACTAGTTCAGGTTCACTGCCAAAGGCATCTATAAATGAAGATTTTTATTGAAAATTACATGAGATTATGAACAGATCTATAAAATAAGGAATTTAAGACCAAAATTAGAAATTAAACAATAATGTAAATTCTGCTTGCCTCTGTATTGCATTAAAAAACCCAGCTTTGCCCCCTTGATCTTGACAAAATGCTTTAAAAATGTTAATTTGTATTAAGGGGCTTCATACTTCCAGAAGTGCTGTAGGGGGGAAAAAAAAAGAGGGACTGTAAAAGGAAATAAATAACCATACCCCAAGTCTTTATCAAAATCATATAATTTCAAGGTTTTATGGAATGTAAGACTTTTTCAGCATGAAGTTATGTGCTGTATCTAATTTTACCCTTGTACTTATTAGTAGCCTAAAGACAGTGCTAAGACTGCATGTGCTCAGTCAAAATTTCAAATAAAAATTATTCATATCTGCTTTTGTGTTCAAAAATTAAATCAGAATGGCAGTGGTTAGGAAGACCTGCAGAATTAAGATGGACTGAAAGCACGAATTTCAGTTTTCAATTCAGGAATTAGGTGCTCTAACTGAGTTGCTCCTCATTGAGACATTAAAATGGAGAGCTTTGAAATAATGCTGACATGTTGGCCTCCTTAGCTTAACAAGAATTTTCTTTTTTATTCACATATATCAATACATGTATATATAGTTATTTTCAGTTGTAAAACTTACTTTTATATGATTAATGACAGACACATAAAGCATTCATATAACATTATTATCTTTCCACATACTGATATTAATTAAAAGTAATATCTGCCTAAGGAACTTCTTAAATATTTTGAAGTCATGCCTGAAAGAACACTCTGCAATTTTTTCCTATTGCTATGTATATTGGAACACACTGAGCTTTCTATAAAAATAGCTGTACAAAATTATTAAAAAACAATGTTTATCAGATATCTAATTCCTCTTGAACTACAAGAATTGAGAACAAAAGACAATAATTACTTCTGTAGATATTTTTGGTTTTGTTTAAACTATTTTTGAGATGATTATAAAAACAATTTCTCTTTCATCCTATGAACTACTGTAAAGAGGAAAAAAACCAACTTTACAACTTCTTATGGTTTTACATTTACCCTTTGGCAGAAATGTTTACCTTTTTTCTTTGTTTTACATAATTTTATATAGAAAAAGAGAACAAACTTGCCATAAGGTAATCAGACACATATTCAAAGGCAAAAAGAATTTGGTTTTTTCAGCCTGGAGAAGAGGAGGCTTCAGGGTGACTTTACTGTGGCCTTCCAGAACCTAAAGGGGACCTAAGAGACAGATGGAGAAAGACTATTTATAAGAGCATAAAGGACAGGAAAAGTAGGAATGGCTTTAACTGCAAGAAGTCAGCTTCAGATTAGATGTTAGGAAAAATGTCTTTACTGTGAGGCTGGTGAGGCACTGGAACAATTGTGGCAGTCCCAGCCCTGGAAATGTTCAAGGCCACGTTGGATGGGGCCCTGAGCAATCTGCTCTAGTGAAAGGTGTCCCTGGCCATGGCAGGGTTTGGGTCTCTCCCAAACCAAGCCATTCTGTGATTCTATAACATTTAAGTCCAAGCCATAAAACAGCAAGCTTACAACACTGTCTGCAGTCCTGAAGAGATCAGATGCCTTTATCTACAAAATAAACTCCAGCAGAAGTCTTCCAGATCTTCATTTCCTTAAAGGAAATTGTGTAGAATATTAAAGCTCATAGGAAAACTGCCACACAGCGTCTTAGATGATCCCTGTCAGACTCTTTCATTCCATACATTTTGTGATCCAGTGAAGTTTGAAAACACATATGTTTTAAACACGTGTGGAAAACTTTATGAAACAGTGCACAAACAGGACTTCTTTAATGGAGATTCTCCATCCTACTGCCCTGTGCTCTATTCTAACAAGCCATTATGTTAACAATCTTGGCTCTGACAACTGTGCAAAACTACTTAATATTCTTTTCATGGGGAAGCTGTTGTCTGATCATTAGTCATGTTTAGTTGCACCTGCAATTATTTTTTCATATATTTAATATGCCAATTTTATTGCAGTGACTGCTCTCAGGAGGTTTATAGTAGTGATTAAAGCAATGTTAATTGTTGCGTTCATGTCAGGATTGCTTCAATGTCAATGTGATCAATGGGGATATTGGGAAATGTCAAAGTTTCCACAAGTTTAGAAAGCTTTAATTAGAATTTGCTAATCTTTTTAAAACTTTAATTTCCAGAATTCAGACTTCTTATCTCTCCAGGCTTCCCCAAAATATTCTTTCATTGACATCCAGTGGTTTTTTTTTTGCAGTGTAAAGAATTTCCAATTCAATTTCCATACTTCACATATTGTACAGGTTTATAGGTGAGCACAAATGTCCAAGGACATTCTCTATCCTTGTTACCAAGGTATCCTGTTACCTTGATATCTTCTCTATTTCTTGAGAAGTCTGCCTCTTTTCCCCTTGCAGGTTCCTTTACAAAGAACTGATAACATCTGAGCGTAGAAAGTGGCTGATACAGTAAAATAATTGATTGTGTTTGGAACTCAGGCATTTAGTGTTGAGAAAAAAAAAAGATTGAGGGGAGAGGTGGCTGTGAGAAAGTATTAGCTTTACACTGAATGTTGAGTATTTCTTGTAACATCACGGCCTCAAAGGAATTTTTTGCTTTTTTACTGAGCAGGCCTCAAATTTCTTGCTGTGTAAGTCAGCACACTTACTTTTAAAGAAAGAATCACTCAGTCTAGATGATTGCTACAGTATGTAATAGATCTCTCAAAACTGACATTTGAAAATGAAAACAAATATTCATGAACACTCTTGTTCCAGGCAGGCTGTGCAGAGCCATTGTTCTACAACATTTTATAATACTGTGCAATATAGATGTGTCATTTCACCAAGGGCCTCTCTGCAATTTGTCCTATTCTGAAACTCAAGAGTCTGATTTATGGGGTTTTTGTGGTAGCAGTCTGAATTTTATTTCAGCTTCTAACAGACAATCATTATGCTATGGAATGACAGTCACAAGGACTTAGGAATTTCCTAAAAATCCACTGTCCATTGCCTCAGTTAAGGGCTTTGCTTTGAATTTGTGACTAGAGCAGGTCAATATTAACAGCAGATTAATGTTCCTTCAGACTGGGCAGTTAGAATGGAATGTGCTGAGGATGATCTCCCACATTATTTTTAATACTGACTAGAGAAAAGTGAAAGCCTTGAAAGAAGTGAATTTGTTAAATTGGTAGCACAGACAGCTTTATCGCTGGTGCACAATGTAATAAAGGATAATTCTTAACAAAGTCTGTAGATAAAATGAAATTAATTATCCTAGTCATCTATTTAGGGAACCTGATGAGGATATTTCAGTGGACCTGATTTAGTTTCTCTTTGTTTTGGTTCTTCAAGGCACAGTTTGTCTGTTTAATTGACAAATTTCATTCAATTTATGTCCATATGAGAACAGCATTTATTGAATTGATTATACTTAACTGTCTTTCCCTGAAGAGGACTAAGGTCCTACAGATTCTCCATTCCCATTAGCTTTTTCTCTCAGGCTAGCAAGTATCTATGTCCAGAAAATGACTGCCTTCTGCAGCTATGATGCCAATTTTATGGTCCACTTACAACAGTCTTGCATGGCAAAGTTTTGGCAGCAGTGGGGACTGCAGGGGTGGTTTCCAGGAGAAAATGTCAGGAGCTTCCCCAGTGATCAATAGAGGCAGCACCAGCCAGTACCAAGGGGAACCTGTAACCAGCCAAGGCTGAGCCTGGCAGGGATGGTGCCAGCGCCTGTGGGAGAAGTATCTAAGAAGGGGAAAAAATGCTGCACAACATCAGCCAGGAGAGAGGAGGGGAATATGTGATAGAAACAGCTCTGCAAACACCAAGGTCAGTGAAAAAGGAGGTGGAAGAGGTGCCAGGGATGCCAGAGCAGAGATTCCTCTGCAGCCCATGGGGAAGACCATGGTAAGGCAGCTCTGTCAGTGTGTCAGTGACATTGAGCCTGGAAAGAATGGAGAGGTGGAAGGAAAGTGGTTTAAGAGTTGTTTTTATTTATTATTACGCTTTCATGATTTTTTAGCAATAAATCAGATTCTCTGAGCTGAGTCTGTTTTGCCCAATCAGTGAGTGATCTCATTCTGTCCTTACCTCAGCCTCGAGCCTTTTGTTCTGGTTTCTCTCCGCTGCCCAGTTTAGAAAGAGGAATGATAGACTGGCTTAGTGTTACCTGGCATCCAGCCAAGGTCAGCCCAACACAGTAAAAAAGAATATTTCATCTTCCTTTTAAATACTAAAGTGCATATTGGTTTAAGGAATGAAATTTTTTTGATAGGTTACCTGATGTACCTGTTATGTCCAGGTATTTGGGACATAAAAATCCAATAAGAATTAGGAGTGTTTATTTTGGTTTTCCCTCCTAAATCTTTATATGCCTAAAATCAGATTGAATGAACTGGTTGCTTGAAAAGTCAATGTAATCTTTCAACCTGTTGATTCCTCTTACATTTTAAAACTTTATCAACTGTGCTGGGTGTCTTGGAGACAAAGACTAGAAGGAGGAGAAGGGGATGAGTTGGAAGAATGAGACCAGGGTACAAATATGGACATGGTGGTTCAATGGTGGTTTGTATTTTGATTGTGCAGGCACTCCTTTCTTCTTATACTTACAAACACAATGCATTAAAATTTTCTAGGTGACAAGCTTGTGGATATCTTTGGCCAAACCATTGAGTGAAGTTTAAGGAAAGGTACCAAGAAAGGTACAGGCCACAAAAAATGTCTCCAGGGTTCATTGTCCTTTTAGGGTTCTTCACAGCATACATTGAGTTCCCCAAGAAAGGAATGTGCTAATATTTCTTGCCAAAGGCAATTTTGAAAATTTTAATGGACTTTCAACATCTTTAAGTGCGCTNTTTTTTTTTTTTTTTTTTTTTTTTTTTTTTTTTTTTTTTTTTGTTTTTGGTTTTTTTTACTTTTTTAAGTAAATTAAATAAATTTAACTCTAAATATATACTGAGAGAGTTGTGTCTGACAACTAAAATGTTAATGTTAATGTTATAGAGATCAACCTGAATATGAAACTACCCTAATCTGTAACCTTTTGAGGAGTCCTTATTGTAAACCAATGTAACAATTTTAAGGGAGAGAAGAAAATGTCACCATATTTTATGTTGAATGTACACCCATGTCCCTTCCCCTACAGGCTCACCTGCAAACATATTTTGAATTTAGGCTGTAAAATAAAACAGTTCCCCTGGAGATGTGCTTCTGCTCCTCAGTTATCTCTTGTCTAAACTTCAGAATAGACCTTGACAGCTGACACAGAAGTATTTCTAGCTCTAAAATACTGATGATTTAATATACACAAATATGTGATGTAATTTGAACCTTAAACTTTGTCAAAATTTATCTGATTGACAATTTTCTGAATACATTCAGACACATTTCTTCCATGCAAACTCCCTAACTGAAGCCAGAAATTAATTCCCTCTGAGAAATGCTAAAACTGGATATTTATAATACAGCTTTATTGAAATCCCATGCTAGTGTCAAGAAATTATTATTAAAAACCTAGGATAGGAGGCTCCCTTGGTAGTTTGGTTTGTCTCAAGCAAATCATTTTCTTCTAATCTTGGAAAAGCTTGTCATCTGCTGTTTAGGCTTTTATATGAACTCATAATGTCAGAATGCACCCTCAGTCTGAGTAGAAATTCACTTAGCACAAGTAGAATAAATGTCTCCTGGAAGCTACAACAGAATAACATGATGTACTCAGTTTCCTTTTAAGCTAAGCATTGGATATGGATTGTACAGAAACATAACATGAAGAAGAAGAGTAGTGGAAGTCTAATTATTTACAAGCATTTGCTGTTCTAAAATGAAGAATCTTGACCCCTTTCTGCAATTTGCTGCTCTGCCTCTCCTATTTTTCTGATTTCTTGTCTTCTTAATAGAAAATATCACAAATACTATAAGCTTAAAATTGTAACTGAACAGTAACTGTATTTGAGTAGTTTAATCTATCAAGTCCAGCAAATAAACAGTTAAGGAGGTTAACTACTTTTAGCAACAACTCTAATATAATTATTTATTTTCTCATAATTGAAAGAGCGAAACTATCCTTAATTGCAAGTCGGTGACACTACCTTTAATTGCTCGGTTTCCCCCCATCCTCTGGAAGAATGACTAATTTATTGTTGTCTTCACAGGTGCTTTTAGCAGGGAAATGTATCTCATTTGCCAGCTCTCTGAGGACTTAGATGCAATGACAGTCAGCTATCAAACCCAGCCTCTAAGGTGTGAGAGTAGTTACAGTTGCCTTAAGGCTCAGCTTCATTTAATATGAAATTTGTGATGGTGGAGGTGGGAAGAAAGTATTAGATTTGTTTTTGATGAACTCAGTAACTACTTTACATTTCTGTATTTCATATTGTAATTGAACTTTTTACTTGAGCTTTTCAGGAAGCAGCTATTCTAACATTTTGATCAAGTTCTGTATAAATACTTGATCTTAAATGAATATATGCAGGTAGAGGATGTCATCTTACATGTAGAAGTCTCCTTGGTCTCCTTGTTAGCTTGCTTAGGGAATGAATGAATGAATTGCAGTTCTGGAACTTTGAAGTGAATATGCCTAGAGCTCCTGGGAAAAGATTATAGAATGTAGATAGCTATCATCTGTTCTTGGACTTGCATCACTGGTTAACTGAAGACAGGTTTAAAACATCTTCAACCTTCGGTAGTTTGTTAGGAAAATTAAAGAAGACATGAAAGTTCTATAGACATTAATTTATTTGGATAATCATATTAAGTTTAGAAAGCAAAGGACTTGAAGAAATACTTTAGAAAATCTCTGACTGACCAGAGCCCTGCAGATGAAAGCTCTTAAGTCGTAAATGTGTACTTTATAGGACATATGGTTCCATAAAATATGCAGGAGGTATAAATGCATCCTTTGATAAAATAGAACAGTTTCCAACATAAAACAGATTTCATAGTTAAATATTCTCAATAGTGCTAATTATTTTTAAAGTTACTTAATTTAAATGAATATCCAGTATATCAAGCCCAGTAAGTGGCAAGAAAATGGACAATATCTGGAAGAGAAAATGAAATTATTATCAGAAATATCAGGGATCACTTGCATAAAACTGGGACAAGGCCATGTATTAAATTATTAATTGTTTCTATCAGTCATAGTCTTGTCTGGCTCTTAGCTGCTCTCTTGTGTGGTTTCTTCTTGCTACAGAACCCTGTATGAGATAAAATCCATTGACAGCATTTTATTTATCACTGAGTTCCCTTGCCATCTCTCATTGCTAGGTCCTCACAAGATATCTGAAATTGTGAAGAATCCCATTTCATTTCTGGCTTGTAAAATGATCTTTATAAGAAATTCAGTCTTCTTGCTCCTCATGACTGTTTACTGTCTTCTCAAAATCAATTTGCTCATCATACCAGGTAGCTGAGAAGCATATGCAAATGTGAACAAATTGCTACAGAGGACATGCAGAAGTAATTTTATTTGTGTATGTGCCTTTTGAGTTTATATAGAAAATATTTTGATAGGTAATAAATTAGTTTGCAAAGAGCTTTAAGAAAAAAACAGCAGAAATGCAACCTACTGTCACCTCTCAGCTGTTCATTTGTGTTGATATTAGCAAAGAACAGGAAAGACATGTTCACACTCATACCTGATCTTTGACTGTAATTGTGACTGTATTGCGCAGTATTTACAAAAGTTTTAGCTTGCTTAGGAAATATCTGTTTCTTATAAACAATGACATAGCACATAGTATATCTTCAGCTGTGCTTGATAAGAACTCCTTTCTGCTTCAATAATGATTAATTTATAAAAAGGAAAAGCTAAAACTCTGGATTTTTGAATACTTTCACAGTAAAGCACTGTGATGTGCCCTCATTTCAAGTAAGACACCTCAGTAAGAGTCTACATGCTGCCAAATGTTTCCTTCTTTTATTTCTCCTTAGCAATAAGAATGAGTGTTAATTGTTCCTAATTTGATTTTTGATGAGTCCTTACCTAATTAACACTTAAAGAGTTTTTACAAACATAAAAAGAGGTCCTTATGCAGAGGCAGAAGATGACTCATTGCCATTTTTACATATCAGCACAAAGACTTTGTAATAACAAAAAAAATACATTTTCATATTCTTGTCTGACCTATCAAACATTGTGATTCAAAGCATCATTCTTGGAACCTGATATAATGTTAATGTAAGATACGTGGTTCTATTGTGCTGACTACTAATTAATCTTTATAATTATAGTATCTTTCAACAATAATCATGATGATAAGCTGCATAATAACAGTTGAAAGGAAAAAGTGCCTTCATCTGCACTTGAGATTGAAATGCTTTCACTTGATGGGCACTGGTGAAAGAGAAATATCAATTTACAATAATGGACTTATTCTTATGAAGACTGAAGTGTGACTTCACCACATCTTTTTTCTTGTTCTCTACCCAGCTTTTTCAGTGAAAACATTAATGCCTTATTATGACAAATCAGCTGGAGAAATTCTTTCAAATTGAATCCTTGACATATACTACATGACACTATTACTTTTCTTTCTGGAGAGAGAACAAGGAAAAAAATGTCAGCATGTCAGTAAAAAGACATTAAAAATGTCAGTAAAAAGACAGTACTAATGGTCATTCACAGATCCATTTAAAATAGCAAATCCTTTTTGTATCAACTACAGTGTACGCCTATAAGACATCAGACTTTCTTAACTGAATTTTTCTTTCTTTCTTTTTCTGATGACAAGTCTATTAATGTGGGTGTTCCTGTATATCTCTGGCAGATAGATCTGTCTCCATCTGTCCACATCATATTTAGTAATTTTCATATTTTTAAGCATGTGTTATACTTGACCAGACTGGGACTTACTCCTTACCTGAGAAACATAAAGAATGCCGATTTTGGCTGTTTAAGTCTTGCTACATATCACAGCTGAAGTAAATACCTGGAAAATTGTCTGGCATTATGCATAGTAACATAGTAAAGAAAGTGTGACATCTTTCCACTTTGAGAGGAAGATTAGGCACAGAGAGGACTTTGATACAATGTTTTATGATGCTTTAGACTTGTTTGAGTAGGAAAATTAAGTATATTCCGACTGATGGAACTGAGACTGTTATATTTCATAAAACTAATCAGGTAATATAGACAACGTATAACATTTTATACTTTTCAAAACGTATAAATCCCTATACTGTTTATAAGGAATTTGTAAACTTGTGTGTATATATATTTATATATATATAGATAAAGATACATACACATATATGTCATCATGAGCTTTCCTTTGCTTTCTCCAGCCCTTAACTAATATCTATAGCAGTTGAAAATTTCTTTACAGATTGCATTTAATCTTCAGAGTTGTAAATGCTACTCACTCAAGTTGGAACCACAAGTTAGGATGGATTACAAATTCTGTAAAAGCACTAGATTTTCTGTTGTTCTGTGTTATCCTCTTCATAAGGCTGCTAAAAAATGCCAGCATTTTTCTTCTCACTCATTTCAAAGCAGTTAAAGTTCTTGGCATGAGTTGTGTAACTTTTGATGTTTCTCTCTATGTCTAAATGATATTTTAGTGCTGTCAGGCACTAATACTGCACCCAAGGAAGTGAGAAGAGGGTAGGAGATAGACTTATGTAAACTGGAAAACAGTCATTCCCTTATCCCAGGCTGCTCAGGGAAAAAAAGTTTAGACCTTCAGCACAGTGTACAAAATCAAATGCTCCACAAGAGTTACCATTTTGCAGAAATTATCCAGCTTTGCAAAGAGAAATTGTCATGCTGCCTTCTGGCTTAATATTGTACACAGAGACTTAAGAATATGTTAGCAAGCAGTTGCACAAGCTAGGGCCTAAAAGTCTTTAATTTGGGGTCATTTATATAACCACGAATTTGAAGTGTTATCTCCTATGGAATGAAATGGACTAAAGAGACTGAAAGGCAAAACACTAGATTTCATAACACTATTAGGAAAAAAAAATATTAAATATTAGAAGTGAAAACTCCTTTGAATTTAAAACCCTAGTGTTTCATGTTTTCTTTTTTCTGATGAGCAAGGTTAGTATCAGAGACAGAAAGCATTCTTTCTTTTTCTTATTAAAGCCTTAAATTTAAAAAAATGTTATCATATGACTGATTCTATTCACAGTTTGACAAAAAAATTTGGAGGCCATAGTTTAAATATTTGCTGTTTCTTACAATTTCAAGAAATTGCATTCTAACTGAGCCATGTTCTTATAAATATTCACACCCCCCCCCCCCCCCCCCCAGCTCCGTAGTGATAGCTGAAGCTGGTGAAGCTGCTCAGGCATTTTGCTTCTCAGTGACTCAGAGCAAACAAGTGGTCTGTGGCAGTCACCCACTTGATGTGCAATAACTTATTTTGTCACAATAATTTGTTGTTTGTACTCACACAGGCTACTGACAGTCTTTGTTTTAAAAATCCCCAGTGAAAGAACAAATGACTTTTGAGTCAAAGGTGCGATTTTTAGAAAATTCTGCATTTGGTGTTCTTCTCTGGGAAATTATTTAACTATAAATTCCACAAGCATATAGTCTGTTTTAAAATTAAAAGACAACTAACTCTGCTGAGAAAATGAATATATATTTCAGTTATCCTTAAGTGTCTGAATCGCATTGTGTTTCCTACTTTGCATTGTGCTGTTTTGTTTTTGTTCCCAATTTTAAGCTACACTTCTTTTATATGAAGGAAGGAAATAAACTGATATCTATGTCATATTTTTATACTCAGACACTGAAAAATACAATATAATGCTTTTAGGTATCATTCCTGGCCGAGGAGCTTGCAATTTATTCCTAGTAGAATCTGCCTTTTATTTCATTACTTCATACTATTTTGGAAGCTGATTTGGAAAATGGTTGCTTTTCAAAACACATATAAGACAAATGTCAACAATTTTGCTATCACAACAGTTTAACATGTGTTCCTAATTAATTCTTAAGCAGATAATCAGCTACAAATATGTTGTGAAAGCAGATGGCCAAAGATTTCCAGGATATCTGACAGTAAAGAATGCTTCATTATAAATCCTGTGTTGAATCCAGGCCTGCTCATGGGCATGCAGTGTGTGTTCTAATTGAAGGTGAACTAAATAACTTGGAAACATGAAAAATGGGGAAAAACAGGATTCATTTTTCAAAGCTTTTATTCTCAAGTAGGTTGCTCTTCACAATTTCCCTTAGGTAAAGTATGAAATGAGTGTAAGGCTTTTCTACTATGCTAAAACTTTTTACACATATTTTTCAGGAATGCTAAACACATCCTCAGTAATAATACTTTTCCAGAAGTATTATTACTGCAAATATATCCAAAGATAGTATTTCTGCCTTTAAAAGTTAAGGAGCTGTACCCACCTGGCAAATCAAAGCACAACACAACTGGCAATAAAACAATTATATCAATTTAATATAAATGAATATAAACATCTGTTTGTTACTAGCTGGAAGAGAATGGAATAGGCAAGAATTATACTTTTAAAATAGATTTCCTTTTCTCTCTTCTTTTACTGTGAAAATACATCTGCATATTCAGAAAAAATATTTTCAGATTTTATGGGAATTACTGACAAAAAATGAGCAGTGACTAAGAAAAACTTGTGAGAAATAGCTAGATAAAAGTGAAACACATTTTGTTCCAGAGCAATGCAGAACAAGTCTGAATGAATTCTTACTCTGCTTAACCAAAAAGAGAGGTGGAGCTATTGCTGATTTAACATTTAACAATTTCCTATGTCATACTGTCTCTAACTAAAAATCAGATTTAATATATCCTCTATAAATTTACTTCAGTTTATAGCAGTCAGATAACTAAAAATTACGCAATATTAAACAGTTTTTAGTTTATGGGTAAAGTCTCTCTTCATGTAGTTTATTGGAAGCAGAGGTCTTTACTGGCAATTATTTTGGAGAGCAAACAAATGAAAAAAGATTAAGTTGATTTACTATATAAAATAAAATATAAATGGAGTTACTGTTGAACAAATACATTGTATTATTGTTACTTCCACAGTTCAATTAACTTCAATCAATTTATTATTTAAACAAAATTACCTGTTTGCAGCAGGTGAATCATATAATTTGAACATTAAGCATTACTAATATTCTATCGGTCACAGAAGAATTAAAATAGAAACCTAACTACTCAAGAATGTGTAAGGTAAAAGACAACTTATATTTCACTTCTCAAGGGCATCATGTTATACTGAGAAAAGGCAAATTTATGCACTAACATCTTGGTACCTCAGATAGAGTGAGCAACATGCTTAATACTTATTGAAATGGCAGGAGTGTAGGTTCCTACAACTTGAGTACATGGACCTCAAACACTGTATTTAAAGAAAAACACTCTAATTATTTCTATTTTGATGCTAATTTTGCACCAGATAAAATAAGAAGGATAATAATCGATATTTATGGAAATTGCTTCCTCATTATTATTGCATTGGATTTAATCTCACAAATGTGACAGTATAATTCAAAAAGAAAATCTGGAGCTGGGAGCAGGTTTGTGTGTAACTTTCCAGGAATTTGCAATAGCTGAGGGGCTTTTAAGTCTTTCATTTCCTAAATGAATGTTTTAACTGCAGAACTGTCCCATATGAGGATAACTGTCCTAGAGGCTTGAATTCTGACGTAACAAAAACGATACAGCCCTAAAGCCAAGAACATCCTGGTCTGCATCAAAAGAAGCGTGGCCAGCAGGCCAAGGGACCTGACTGTCTCCCTCTACCCCTCTCAGGAGACCCCACCTGGAGTGCTGTGTCCAGCTCTGGGGTTCCCAACACAAGAAGAATGTGGACCTGCTGGAGCACAGTGCAGAGGAGACCATGAAGATGATCTCAGGGCTGGAGCATCTCTCCTGTGAGGATAAGCTGAGACAGCTGGGTGGGGTGGTTCAACCTGGAGAAGAGGAAGCTCTGGGGAAACCTCAGTGTGGCCTTCCAGTCCCTAAGAGGGGCCTAGAAGTAAGCCAGAGAGTGACTTTGTACGTGGGCACGTCAGGGTGAGGGAGAATGGTTCCAAACTGAAGGAGGGCAGGTTTACTTTAGATGTTAGGAAGAAATTCTTTGCAGTGAGGGTGGTGAGGCACTGGAACAGGTTGCCCAGAGGAGTTGTAGATGTCCCATTCCTGGAAGCAAATTAGAGCAGTGCTTGAGTTCAGACATCTGGTTTAGGCAGCTGACTCCAGAACCAGTCACCATCTCAGAGGACAGCTACTAAGTTCTAAAATGTGCTGTCTATGTGTAGCAGCAACTAAGAATGAAATGACACCTGAAGAAGAGGAATCTGTTTATTCAGAAGAAATAAAGAAGAAAGAAGCACTAGCAGTTCTCATGCTTCCAAAACTGAAAGTGGTTACAGATGAAAAAAGGGACTGTCTCCTTCCTCAGTGCTTCTCCATGTAATATCTGGCTTTCAATGAAAACAAGTTGAGTTAGTGTATTTCCTAATATTTGTGCTGTTTGTATGAGCATTACAAATTTGCCACATTAAATAAATGTTCAGTAGAAAGATCACTGCTTCTCAAGACATGGGTTAAGACCCCTTTTTACTCTGTGTGTAATGTGAAGAAAGTATAGGGTACTGGTTTCAGAAATACAGTCTCTGTGCTGTTTCAGCATCTCAAATACGACAGTGAAAATGCTTAGGTATTCATAAGTGGGGCAAACAGTTATCTGCCTGATTTCTGACACTGGCCAATGACAGATATTTCAGAGAAAAGCGTAATTGTGATATGTAAAATACTTCCAGTAGTTGAATTAAGAAAAATTATACAGTTGAAGTTTAAACAAAAAGAGGAATATTTAGTTACCAGTCAGTAGGTAACCAGCTGAAACAAGATACTGAATCTTACTGCTATGCTTTGCCATTTAAGAAACATAATTTTAAAAGAGCTCAATTAATTTATGAATAGGAAATATAAACTGTTACATAAAACTACATAAAACTTCTGCAATTATATGCCATATCAACAATGCTAATTTCAAGAGGAGAAGTTGTTTTTCATTTAATCTACTGATTTAAACACAGAAGCAAGTGATTTTCTGATCTAGTATTCCTTCCTTTAATTTTAATCTGGGAAAAATCACTTAATCTTATCGTCCCTTCATTGCCAACTGGGCAAGGGAGGTGATTGTCCTGCTTTGCTCTGCGCTGACACCACTTCACTTTGAATATTGTGTGCAATTTTGGTCACTGTAATGTAAGAAGGACATTCAACTATTAGAGACAGTCCAAAGGAGGGTAATGAAGATGGTGAAGGCCTTGAGGGGAAGCTGTGTGAGGAGCAGCTGAGGTCACTTTGTCTGTTCAGCCTGGAGGAGACTGAGGGGACACCTCACTGCAGTCTGCAACTTCTCCTGAGGGGAAGAGGTACAGGTGTCTTCTCTTTGGCAACAGTGCTGGAACCCAAGGGAATGGCCTGAAGATGCATTAGAGCAGGTTTAGGCTGGATATTAGAAAAAGATTTTTCACCCAGAGGTGACTGGGCACTGGAACAGGCTCCCCAGGGAAGTGGTCACAGCACCTAGCCTGACAGAGCTCAATAACTGTTCAGAAAAAGTTGCCACGTACATGATGTGATTCTTGGGATGTCATGTGCAGGGCTAGGAGTTGGACTGGAAAATCCTTATGGGTCCCTCCCAACTCAGCATATTCTGGGATTCTATGTGATTCTTCTGAATTACTCATAGAAGATAAAATTATTTCCAGATTAAAGAACTATGGTGTTGATTTTTAATTCATTTTGAACATCTGCAGTAAAAATTTCAAAATACCTCAATGACAAAATGTAATGAACAGTGTTTATCCTCAATTTATATTTACAGTATGGATAATAAGGGATGATAACAGTAGTTAACTATTTATGCATTGTTGGAGTAGAATTACCCTTTTTCAGGTTTTCCAGAATCTTTTTGCCACCTTATCTTTTGCCTGTTTATATTCTGATGCCTCAGTCTATACTCCAAATAAAGATTTACCTTCATTATGTCATTACTTTATTACTCAAGACATCTAAATAATATGGTACATTGTGGACTACAGATACTTTTTTATTTTATGATTTTTACAAGCTGCTACAGCTTTTCACACTAGCAAGGCTCAAGCACTACCTTGGCAATAAGCACACCACCCTTCTGGAATGCTGCCACTGCAGTGCATTTGTGTCACTTCAGTTCTGACAAAGATTTACAAGTACTTGACCTTTTCAGCTGAGAAAAATACCTTCCATTTCTGAATGCTTTTGCACATATGCTAATTTCAAATTCGGTTTTTTAACAGACTATGAAATTACATGACAGAAACTAATGACATTAATAACATTGGGTTTGTACCAGATGAAAACTAGACCCTGACTAACTGTATAAATAGAGTATGATACATAAAAAAGAAAGTCAGAAATGAGCACGAACTTGTGCTTTCTGGACAAATATTAAAAAAAGGAACTCTGAGTAACTGTGACTGGAAATTATGCTCTGAATACATTTGAGAAATTTGTTACTTTTTTTGGTAATGAATATACAAAACAGCCTTCATGACTGCAAATGCATGTATTTGATACATAAATATTCTCCAAAGGACTTGGATATGCAATTGTGGTTCTGTGCAAATTTACACAATATCTAGTGTAGTGATTTGCTGATTTTTTTTTGGCATGTGTGCTGATATCTCAGAGAGGGTATACTTATTCTCCTGCTTCTGGATTTGCTTAAAGGCAGAATTATTAACAACAAAATTATTGCAGAGGGTTACTTTTGCTCCCAACTGCACACAAGGTATTCACATTACTTCAGAAGGAAATTTTAGTCTTTGGGACCTCTGGAGCTGTAGAAAGCATATGGAAGGTAAAATGCATATCCACAATTAAAGTCAACACTGAACACAGGCTCTGGATTGCTAGCAGTGCTACTCAGAGGAACAAGCAGAAGGGGTGCAGAGGCAAAATGCTGGAAGTCCTCCACTTGTTTCTGCTGCAGCCACTGTTGTCATCCACAAAGAGGAGCTGGAGACCCATGACAGTGGGGTGTATAAGGTGGTGTCTACTGCAAGATGCCCAAAGAAAAATGAGGAATGGTACTGTGGATATTAAAGTATTTTCTGCAGCTCCTCATGTAACTGCAGTAATTTTAATATCACATTATCCAAGTACAGATTAGCTTCCCATCCAGAGGGCACAAAGCCTTTCGAGGAATTCCGAGCTGGCTGCATTGGCAACAAGCCCACTCAGGGTGGTAATCTGACTGAAGGAATGTTGACAGGAGTATGTTGCTTTAGAAACATTACAGGATGGCTACACTTCAAATCTGCAGTACAAAATAAAGTGTTTTATACAGTAGCCCTGTCTTCTAAACTGGCAGCTAAATCAGCTCCTCAAACCTTAAGGGTGGGAGTCCCTTAACTGTCTGTCCCTGAACTGGGCTCTAAATTTCTCATATGAAATGAAAATAATACTGTCAGAAATCTTTCAGTAAAGAGATAGCTCCTTTTTCAGGAGGTGAATAGATTTTTCCTAATCTCTTTTCCTGACTAAAGAGGGAAGAAGAAATATCTTTCCTCTTATGAGACCTAATAAAATTATATAAGCCTTGTAACTTCTTAGCTGGATCATCTGATTTTTATCCTGCTTTCATACTCCATTTGTGTGGCTATGTGGTAACCTCCAAAACACAGATTTTTTTAAGAGAAGAAGAGTGGACTTCCATTAGTAAGAATACTTTTCCTTGCAAAATAATATCTTTTCCATCTAATAAAAATTAATACTATATTGCTGTTCATATTATGATGATTTTATCTCCAATAACATTGGTTTCTAAATGGCCAGAGATCACAAGTTTTGGAAAGAGCTGTCACGCTCTCTGTTTCCCTTCATTTCCGTGTCATTGTTATTCCAAGACTTATGCTTGGTTAGCACACTGGATATAAGCAAATGCCTCCAAACACATTCACACAGATTCATAGGTTAATAGCAGTAATATATTACTCTTTAGTGGTAATTATATATTTAAAGAAGTAAAATTGTTTAGCCAGTGTTATATTAACAATAAACTCTAAAAACTTTCTGGGTATGAAACATGAGACCTTTTCAGTAAAATCTATGAGTATGCTGAGAATTATTTGCTTTTCCATGTTGTTGTACATTGTAAAGAACTTGTAAATAACACAGAGTGATTCTACCAAAAATGCGAGGAAAACAACATGTAAAATCAATTGTAAATTATAAAATTCAGAAAAATTGCAGAAGCTCTTGGAAGGAAACATCTATTTGGATATTCTTCGTATCATTTCTTTATCTGGTTCTTGAAAAGAAAGTCATAAATTGGAGGGCATATATTTGTTTGCATCAAATATATAAGAAATTATTTCATATGAAGTTAGCTTCATCTGGGTGAAAAAGAAAAATTCTCAAAAATTTCCTAAAAGGCATGGCAGATAATTCACACCAGGATCTTTGTAAATAACAGGCTCATTTCCTATTACAGCCAAACCAGATTATTTTATTTTTGGGACATAACATTCACTACATGTCATTCCTACATACCTTATCTGTGAGTTACTACCAGATGCTTAATCTTTGCATTCTGCTACAATTGTGTGAAATTTTGTTTTGAATGAATTCTGTTACTGCAGATATAATTATCCTGTGTTCTCTCTGTTCTCTCTTTTTTTCTCCTAAGTCTTAATTAAGTTCTTTAAATAAAATTTTATCTCAGGCAGGTGCTTCCTTCAAAAAAAAGAGGGTTATTTTTCTCTTAAAGATTCCAAATGTTTAGGAAAATTTTCAGCATCAGTGTAATAGCTACAAAGGGAGAAGAAAGAGAAGAGGGGCAAAAAACTGAAGGCAGAAGAAGAGAGAAAAGGAAGGAGAGGACAGCAAGCATGAGGGGAGGGATATGCTAAGGAGAGATTAAAATGGAAGGTTAAGAGAAAGACAGGATAAGGGAAGGAAAAGGAAAAGGAAAGAAGCTCAGTACTGACTTTCTAAAAATTCCTACATCATCTTAGTTTGATTTCAGAAATATAAAATTATTAAAAATTTGTGAAAGGTGGTAGGAAATAAACCTACTGGCATTTTAAATGTTGTAAAGAACCTTAGTTTTGGGAATCCTAGCTGGATTTTTACCTAACACATACAGCATGAAGACCAATTTACAAACTTATCTTTGTAAGATAAGTTACCTTATTGTCTTGAATATGTTACCTTATTGAATATGTTACCTTATTGTCTTGAAGGTCAATAAGCCACAAAACCGATAGATTTTAGATGCCAGGTGAAATATTTTATCATATTGGTTTAAAAAAATATTAAGGTAACATTGCATAGTCTGGAGTTTCTTGATGAAATCATTTGAGCACTAGCATGAGTTAGTCTCTAAAGAGGCAACACCTATTTGAAGAAGATGAAACAGACAATCACGTGCCAGGTAAAACCTGCAGAAGGTGGAACTTATGAGAAAGGTCCAGACTGATCTCAGTCCATGGAATGGTTTCATACAAACACTGAGGATACAGAGTGGAACTTGGGGAAGAAAGAGCAGAGAACTTTGGTCTTTGAACTACCCTCTTTGAAGATGAGTTGAATGAACCATCTCAGTCAAAGGCTGAGAACATCAAACTCTATGGGTATCAGAGTCTGTTGAAAGCAAAAAACACATAATTTTTCCAAGGCTCAATTAGGAGGTTGGATTTATAATTTTCAATTGTTGATAGAGTACCTGGTAATTAAATATACACATAAATAAACTCCTGCCTAATGTTTTAAAATCTGCTAGGTGTTGCAGTCTCCAAATACTCCCATTGCAGCAGCTTCCAGTCCACAGCAGAGTGATATGGTTGTAGTCTGCTGTGTTCCATTCCAGGGACAGCTGTATCCGTGGCAGCTGTTGTGTGGCTGTGTTTGGATTTGTGCTAGAAACAGTGTGGATAACACAGGGATGTTTTCATCATTAATGACCGGTGCTTGCACAGCCAACATCTTTTCAGCTGCCCTTTCAGTGAGGACACCAGGAGGGGATGACAAGAAGTTGGGAGGGGGCACAGCCAGAACAGCTGACCCCAGCTGACCAAAAGGGCATTCCATGCCATATGGTGCCATGCTCAAAATATAAAGCTGAAGGAACATGAAGGAAGGAAGGACCTTAGAAGCTTCATTGTTTGTCTTCCCAAGCAGTCATTACACATTCCAGGGGATGACTGAATGCCTGCCTGTCAGTGGGAAGTGGTGAATTAATTTCATATTTTACTTTGCTTGTGTGTGTGTGTTTTCCTTTGCATATGAAACTGTCTTAATCTCAACTCATGAGTTTTCTCACTTTTATTCTTCTGATTCCCTTCTGGCTCTTTCCCCCTGGCAGGGAGTGAGCAGGAGCTTAGTTGTGGGCTTAAGTTAAAGCACCATGACCAATTGCTGCTTTAGACAGCTATATGCTTTAAAAATCATGTACAGTGTTGATTGGAACCCATCCAGGAGAAGCTGGTCCAATAATACGGAAAAAGGCATGCCATATTTTTCTCGCCATATTTTTCTCTTTTATTCTTTTCTGCTAATTTTCTTAGCTTATGAGGAATTCCTCACCAAAAAAAAAAAAAAAAANTAAAAAAAAAAAAAAAAAAAAAAAAAAAAAAAGCTTCCTTGCTTTTATTAAAACCACAAAAATTAGTCTCATTATAAGTATAAAGCTTCTATTTATGTTATATTTTGGGCTGCTTGAAAAAGAAAGAAATAATTGCTGAGATAACACAGTACATGATCTAAAAACAATTAGGATTTTAAAAAAAGTTAATTAAATCTGTCCTGAGATTTCCGACATCGATGAGCATCTGTTGTCTGTTCAACCATTCTGGCTGAGCAAACATGGGTCTAAATTTCTTTGGAGTATTAAATGATTTAAGATTGTAAATTTTTACTATTCTTCTTTTCTCCTCCACTAGTTCTTACTTAAAAGACCCAAGCATAAGATGAGTCATTACAAAAAGTGTAAACAAAAATTAGTTCCTCACCAAGAGTAAAAAAAAAAAAAATCTATCAGGTTCTTAGACTTAGAGCCAAATGAGTACTTAATAAGGTAATCCATGCCAGTCTCTTATTCAGTAGTGAATATCAGGGCACAGTAGTTTCTAACTTTCATCTGAAAACCAAATCTGTTTGTCTTCTTTCCAGCTGCATTGGCACCTAATCATCTCTGACAGTGAGAGCTGAGCAACACAAAATATTTCTGCACATCTGAGCTGAGGAGGCCCAATGCTGCCTCAGCCCATTACAGAAACAATGGCAGTATGTAAAGACTATCAGGGGACTTTACCAAATTTAGATCCAATTATCTGATCCTAGAAGTTGCATATTACCACTAATTAGATTGAAGCAAATACTGTACTGAGGGTAATGACATATGTGTCTTACTTAACATGCCTTTCCTAGCAAAGCTGAGAAGCCTGGGAAATGTACAGAATGAAGAAAGCAGTTTTGTTTTTAAGACAGGTAAATTCCAAAAACAGTGCTACAAAGAGCTGGACATGTGTCAAATAATAACTAACCATAGCCAAATTGCTCCAAATGCAAAACACTGCAAAAGATTAACACAATTTCTAAATTGAATTAATACTGAGCTAATATTGAGAGAAAATTTTTATTCTCATATGGCTCACATCCCAAATGGTCTCATTACTTAATAAGATAACAGTTAATAGCAGTAGCTTGTAGAAGGACAGATTTCAGATTAATTCATGGCTGGGTAGTATTTGGCAGGAAATTGGTTCCTTTTTTTTAGGCCTCAAAGACAGCACACTCCTTTAAAATCTCACATTGCCATAGATGGTATTTCACACACTGGAGAGCAAAGTAGTCAAACTTGGTCAGCTTCTCATATGAGTCTGTATCAGAGAAAAAAAATCCCAGTTGCTACAAACTGGCATCTTTACAGGCACTCGTAGGAAAAACTAAAGCTATCCTTTCTGCAGAAGCAGCAAAGCTTCTCAAAGATAAAGCTTATGTTGATAAGCCTAAGACAAGGATAACAGTAGATAACAGTGAAAAATTTTGTTACATGGATGCCTGAGACTTAACTAATGTAGTGCAAAGATTATCCAAAAGGTAATTTATCCAGAAAGTTGTAGTTAAATATTTTGTCTGAACTTTGTGACACATACCAGTGTTTACAATTCAAAAGACTCATCAAAAGCTAAAGATGGCTGAAGGTGTTATTTGGTGTTCACTCTGCCCTTCCAACAAAGTAAAGCTAAAATTAATGGTTTCATGGTCTGTAAAATGATCTGCATCTCTAAAAAAGGCAGCAAAATAGAACAGGCTGTAAAATATCTACATCCACTTGGTGAAGGATTTTGATGTCTTTTTTTTGCCAATCCAGTGTTTTAGCAGTACCAAATTAATTTGATTACTGGGAAAGCAATGAATTAATTGATATTAAAATTCCACTTTAAAATCTATTTCCTAATTTCCTCAATGAAAGATGCTTTCCTTTGTGCAAATCTCCGGACAGACAGCTGAGCACACTAGAAGCTATTTCCTTTTAATTCATGTTTATACTGAATTAGTTTCAGATGGCTAAACAGCTAGTACAGTATTTTGAGCAGCCATTTGTGCATTTATGCATACACTAAATTCTGTGTCCAACATAACATAAAATAGTGTGTACGTTTTTGAGCTGTCTGATGTCTTGCTTCCTGGTGCTTCTCCATATCTTTTAAACAGGAACTGCTGGTTCAGAAGAAAATGACACTTGCTCTTTTTAGGTGGCTCTGAAGGAATCATAGTATATTCTAGCAGTAGCAAATGGTAAAAGAAAATCTCTAGTGCAAATTACAGATAAATTTGACAAATTCCACAGTTTGTTCATGGCAGAGCAATCGAATCTGCTTCATTGATAACCAGATGGACTTTTAAATAATGTGTTTGAAGTTTGAATTTGTTGGGCAAATTCATTCAATTTTTTATTTAAAACCAATTTTCATTTAAAACCAATTTTCATTTGGTAAAAGCTGGTAGCGATTATATAGTCAAATTAGTAAAATCATGCATAAGCTTATATAATTTTATTAATGAAATACGCACAGGAGGAAAAGAGCTACAGCTGGTGCAGATGAGAATTTCTATACACCCTTTTTACTAGTTATTCATGCAGCAATGATTTGCAATTGGGCCCACTGTGCTCAGTGATGTGTTGTTGTCACCAACACGTGGCTGCAGGAATGACAAGCATATTTTGTCCAATGAATACATTGAACAAAGCTGTTCTATAGAAAACTAATAAAACCCACAACTATATGCCTGTCATAATCTGTGTAGTAGGGATATTTCAGCTTGTCCCTTGTTCTTAAATTCTTAGTTTACTGTATTATGTTGCTAGAAGATAGATGTACATCCCTTCTTTTACAAGAACACAGTATTTCTTAAAAAAACTGATAGATATGATACAAGCTAAATTAAAAAAAAAAATACACAGTTTTCACTTCATAGACTTTTAATGACAAGCATAATCAGCCCACAAAACTTCCAATCACTTGTTTTTAGAGCTGCTGTTCTACATTAAAAGTGCAAGAAGAAGCTATACATACATACCAGTGATCACCCTGCTTTAAATAACGATAAATTATCCTTTTTCCATGCAAACAATCCCAGGAAGCCATGTACCAAAAACAGCCCAAAAATCCAAACTGTTTAATGTTGTGTACAAGTGACAGAGCTGGTTCTTGTACATATCTACTCTGAATATCCCCCAAATTCTGTCTGCAGCTTTCCCAACCACGATATATGACTGTTGAGGAATTCTGTCACCAGTCCCAAATCAGGGGCTACAAAGGCTACAACACAAGAGCACTGTACTTCCACATCTGAGATTATAGTGCCTTGCTGTGCCAAGGTCTCATGCTTATTGTAAAGAAAATAGATGGCTTGCTGGCTTGGGACTCGTGCTATCAGCACAGGGGCTGCCCCTGTGTATGGCCATACCAGCCTTGCTCAGCACTTGCTGAAGGATCTTTGTGCAGTGCAGGCATGTCCTAGTTAGGATCCTATCCTAATTTTAGGCAAGCAGCATTAAAGGCTAATGAGGATTTTCGTAATGTAGATTGTTAAAACGTTAAAGCTTCAAGGACGAGCTGTCACTACAAGTCAGCTTCCAATTTTCCAATTTTTACTACAACAACCTTATCTTTCCTTTTTTCTTGTGCTTCAACCTCTTCATTAATCCAACTAGTCTTAGGCTTTTTTTTTTTTCTTTTTTATTTTTTTGCATATAACTAGATGGATTGGACCAGTAGAATTTTGAAGCAGCAGTAAAATGCTGATTCTATTTTTGATAATTTAAAAGCATTTCTGTACTCTGTAAGAAATACCTTCCTGTATAAAGGGTCAGTTGTGAGGACTGTGCTCAGCACTGCATTGGTGATGTGCTGGGTCTTGTCAAAATAGAAGAATTCTCACTCTTGAATGTCACCTGCCACTGTCCTCCAGAGTCCAGGCTAGCTCTACGACGTCCCAGAGAGCAATGGCAAGTGTGGGGAACTGGCCAGGCTAGAGTTTCTCCCCAGCCAGAAGCTCTGAGCCAGCTGCTCAGCAGCTGGATTTCTGGGAGGAGTGGCGAGGCT
>WBNO01021844.1:1712-19085 GCA_013400575.1 Peucedramus taeniatus
CAGGGAACACACAGGGGACACACAGGGGACACACAGGGGACACACAGAGGACACACAGGGGACACACAGGGGACAGGCAGGGGACACGCAGGGGACACGCAGGGGACACACAGGGGACACACAGGGGACACACAGGGGACACACAGGGGACAGGCAGGGCTGTCTGCCCTGCTCCCCTTTGCCAGTGCAGAGGGACCAGGCCATGTCCCTGCTGCTGCCACACCCCCACGTGTCCCTTTTCTCCAAGTCCCTCCCGTGGCTTTGGAGGATGGAAGCAGCAGCAGGGATCCCTGGTGATCCTGACCCTCATCCCATGGGCTGGGATGCTGGGAAGCTCCAGGGGCTGGCAGGGCTGGCAGGGATCCCACACTGGCACCTGCAGCATCTCCCCTCCGTGTGGAGCTCACGGCTGGGATCCCGGGATCAGAAGGGGAATGGGCTCCTTGGTGTCTCTTTTCCTGCCCTTTTCCCATCTGCAGCTCTTCCTTGGAAGATCAGCACGAGGGGCTGATTGTCCCCTTCCTGTCCCACCCCCCCTGGGAGCAGAGTGTGATCCTGAGGGATAACTGGGATGCAGGAGCCTCCTAAATCCTGAATCTCCCAAATCTTCAACCTGCACCTCCCAAGTCCTGAATCTGCATCTCCTAAAATCCTGAATCTGCATCTCCCAAATCCTAAATCTGCCCCTCCCAAATCCTGAATCTGCATCTCCCAAATCTTCAACCTGCACCTCCCAAATCTCAAATCTGCCCTTCACAAATCCTAAATCTGCACCTCCTAAAATCCTGAATCTGCCCCTCCCAAATCTCAAATCTGCATCTCCCAAATCTTAAATCTGCACCTCACAAATCCTAAATCTGCATCTCCCAAATCCTGAATCTGCACCTCCCAAATCTTCAACCTGCACCTCCCAAATCCTAAATCTGCATCTCCCAAATCCTGAATCCGCATCTCCCAAATTTTCAACTTGCACCTCCCAAATCCTGCATCTGCCCCTCCCCATCCCCCAGGAGCTGTTTGCTGAGCTCATCCCCGTGCTGGAGGTGAGCACACAAAAGCCAAATCCGTTTTCCTACAGAGCTTTGCTGCTTCCTGAGGATGTTTTTTCTGTCAAGGAGAAATTTGCCATAAAATTAATTTCCTCAGGCAGGATTGCAGGAACTCAGGAGCGTGCAGAGGGAACAGAAAACTGCTGGAAAAAAAAAAAAAACCTGTGCCAGGGAATTTGCTTTTAACAAGAGAAAGATTTGGGAATGTGTTGGAGGAGGAGGGTGTGTGGTGAGCAGTGCCTGCACCTTGGCTGGCTGATTTGGGCAGGAAAAGGGAATCTGGTGCACAATTACCTTGGATTTGGGCAGGAAAAGGGAATCTGGTGCACAATTAACTTGGAACCAGCTGGATTTCTCTGCCAATCCCTGGCTGGGTGATTTCCTCTCCCATCAGGAGTCCCAGCTCTGTGTTTCCAGCAGGTGGGATGGATGTTCCCTGCACCCTTGGCTGATTTTTCTGGCTGCCACTCATGGTTTTGCTCTGGCTGAGCTGTTTTCCAGCTGGGATGTGAAGTCTGTGCTCCAGGGATGTTCTCCAGGGGGAATATCTCTGTGTGGGGGCAGCTCCCAGTGCCCCATCCCACAGCCCTGGGGTGGTTTTGGAATCCCTTGTGGGTATCATTTGAAATATTTGATCAAAGGTTGTTGTCAAGGCTGGAAAATTGAGTCTGGGGAATACCAAAACCTGGATTCTCACTGTGTTTTTTTGCTTGGATCTTGGCAATCTTGCATTTTTTGCTTGGATCTTGGGAAGCTCACGTGGCATTGGTGCTGCAGGATCCTGGGGCAGCTTCCCTGTGCTCCTGGCATGGACAGGGCACAGCTCTTGTCTGCTCCCATCCAAAATAAAGCTGGGACAGGGCAGCGTGGGCCTGACTGTTCCAGGGAATAACTTTGCTGCTTGCAGGCAAAAAAATCCCTGAGACTGACTCAGACTGGAAGATGGGGATAAAACAGGGATGGATTTCCTGCACTCTCCCTGCACAAAAGCATGTGGAGCTTTTCTTTTCCAGGGCAGGCAGCTCCTGTCCCTGTGTTAGGAGTGCAGAGGTGTCTGGGATGACAATTCCCACCCCAGTGCCCATCCTGGGCATCCTCCTGTCCCTGTGTTAGGAGTGCAGAGGTGTCTGGGATGACAATTCCCACCCCAGTGCCCATCCTGGGCATCCTCCTGTCCCTGTGTTAGGAGTGCAGAGGTGTCTGGGATGACAATTCCCATCCCAGTGCCCATCCTGGGCATCCTCCTGTCCCTGTGTTAGGAGTGCAGAGGTGTCTGGGATGACAATTCCCATCCCAGTGCCCATCCTGGGCATCCTCCTGTCCCTGTGTTAGGAGTGCAGAGGTGTCTGGGATGACAATTCCCACCCCAGTGCCCATCCTGGGCATCCTCCTGTCCCTGTGTTAGGAGTGCAGAGGTGTTTGGGATGACAATTCCCACCCCAGTGCCCATCCTGCTGCTCCTCTGCATCCCTGTTCCCATCCCACTCCTCTCCACCAGTTTGGGACTGGTGCCTGGTGTCACAGCAGCATTCCCAGAGGTGCCTTTTTCCCTGGAAAAGCCCTGCCAGAGGGCTGCTCCTCCCGAGGCCAGGGGGGTTCAGATAAGTGAAGCCTGTCTGGAGTTACTGCCATAAATTCCTTGGAGCAGATGAGATCTGAAGGGCTTTATAGCACAGTTTAGAAGGTTACAAGATTTTTAGTTACAAGACTTTTTGAGGATTTATTGACTAATAAAACACTACTAACAAGGATATTTATGTTTTTGACTTAATTTTAAAATATTTTGTCTGATGGATTTATGCATTTTACTTAAAATGCATTTTTGCAGTGTAAGCTTTCTTAGCTAATCATGACAAATTTACAGTACTGCATTCTAAACTTCCTGTTTATTTTTGTAATTACTTTTATTTTTTCTATATCTTAAACACTAAAACTTTAAACTTTCTTTTACTTAATGTATCTTTTAATATATACATATATATAAGTATATATTAAATATACTTTAACTATAAATCTACATTCTCACTTCTAGTACCTAAGTTTAGAAGCCTTTTCTGAGGTCTCAGATCAAATCCTGTATTAAATTTTAAGCTGTAGTTTACAACCCCAACGTTCTAAAAATTCTTTCCATTTCAGATTCTAACAGCTTTGCTCCAGGGCTGATCCTGTGGATGGAGGGAAGGGGGAATTTGAGTTTTATTATGGAGCAGAATCAACATGGGGGTGCCCAGCTCAGCCTGCTCTGGGTTCCCATGGACCATCCTCAATTTCCTCCACGAAATCTCTGCTGGGACAGAGGGGGAAGGAGCAGGAGTGAGCAGGGAAGTGATGGAAACAGAAATATTTCCCCCCCTGGACGATGCTGGGGATGTTTCCTCCAGCACAGCACAATGGTTCCCATTCATGCTCCCTTTTGCTGGGAATGCTGGCCTTGTTTGGATCTGTTGTGCCCACGGATTGTTTCCTGTCCAGCTCTGGTGGAACAGACAGCAGAGAAGCTTTGGGCTGACAGGCAGACTTTGAGCAGGGCTTGGAAAATATTATTCCATGGGACAGCCTGTGCCTCCCACGCTGTGTCTCTCAGGCTGGGGAGGGGGGGGAAGAAAAAGGAAAAAAAAAATGTTTGATTAATGTAGGGAAATTGAAACCAGGCAAAAATTGTATCCTGTGTTTTCTGGGATGAATGGAAATCATTGTGGCAGAGGACACAGGGGGGTTTTCTCTCTCACACTCAGGATCTGCCTCTGCTGGGGATGGATCCAGAGGAGCTCAGAGAGAGCAAAGATCCAAAGGTGGGGCTGGATCCCAACCTCTGTCAGATGCCAGGAACACCTCCAGGAAAAACCCAGCAGAGCTGAGGCAGGGGGATCCCCACCTTTCCAGGCTCCCAGAGGAAGGGAGCAGAGCAAACCCAGCCCTGGGGACAAAACAGAGGGGAAGATGCTCATTAAACACCTTTTAATTAGCCTGGCCTGGGCAGAGATGTTCCTTAGGGAGCTGGGAGGCTCCTGCAGGGCTTTTGGAGGGTGGGGTGGCCCCGGGGGTGTTGTCAGCTCAGCTCTGGGAGGTTTGGAGAGCCCCAGAGCAGGAGGGAGGCTCCTGAGCTGCACCCTGGGCTCCAGCACCTCTGCCTGAGAGAGGATGAGGGAAACATCCCTGGTTTATCCCAATCCCTGCTTTATCAATCACACATCCCTGATTTTATCACAATCCCTGGTTTCTCCCAATCCCTGATTTTATCACACATCTCTGGTTTTATCACNTGGTTTATCAATCACACATCCCTGCTTTATCCCAGTCCCTGGTTTCTCCCAATCCCTGGTTTATCAATCACACATCCCTGATTTTATCACAATCCCTGGTTTATCCCAATTCCTGGTTTATCACAATCTCTGGTTTTATCACAATCCCTGGTTTCTCCCAATACCTGCTTTATCACAATCACACATCCCTGGTTTATCAATCACACATCCCTGATTTTATCACAATCCCTGCTTTATCCCAATCCCTGGTTTATCAATCACACATCTCTGGTTTTATCACAATCCCTGGTTTATCTATCCCACATCCCTGGTTTTTCACACATTCCTGGTTTTGGCATTCATCCCTCTTTTTAGCACACACCCCTATTTTTACCCACATCCCTATTTTTATCTCCATATTCAGCTGGGCTTTGATTCCCTGTGGGTCCTTTCCAGGAAGGAAAATCAGGTTTGTTAACCTCCCTCATCCTCCTTCCCTTCCTTTTATTCTCTGTAAGGAATGGGGCCGTGTGATCCAGGCAATAAATCCCTAAAAACCACCCCTTAAACCATTCCCCCACCCCAGCACATCCCTCACACTGAGATTTCATGGCACATCAAATGATTTTCCACGTGAAATGTGCTCCCAGTTTGAATATCCAGGCAAAAAGGAGAGAATTGATGTTTTCTGCATGGAGCCATAAACATCAATTGGGAATTTTTCTATGTGCACCAAAATCCCAGCCCTGCTTTTAGACCACCCAGCTTCTGTGGGTGTCTAATTTAAAAAAAAATAAAATGTTAATAACCTTTATAAAGTTCTGTATGTCCCTGCAGCTCCAGCCCTACCCCAGATCAATGCAGCCACCTCATTAAATCCCACTTTATTTAGGGTTGGCCCACTATGAAGATGTAAAAATTGAAATTATTTGCAGGCTGATGCTGTTTAAAATAGAATTAACGAGGTCTCACATGAGGATTGTCTTAAGGTATTTAAAAATAGGGGTTTAAGGGCTTAACTGGAACCTCCTGGTGTTGGTTGGAGTTGGGAGGTGCTGCCAGGGAAAGATGTCCTTGGTTTTCTGCTGGAAAACGGAGGAATTCCTGTCAGGAGTCAGCTCTGCTGAGGTGGGAGCTCTCTCCATCCCCACAGATTTTGCTTTTTAGGGTTGGTGCAGATCTCTTGTGGCAGTTTGGGAGCATTCTTTGGTCTTCAGCCTGCTGAGGCTGACCCTGCCTCTGGAAAAGGGAATATTTGGGAATATTTGGGATGTCTCCTGTTGATCCCTTTCCTTGGGCAGGATTTTAGCCCAGTGACCAGGATGGGGGTGACAATGAAAAGGGGCACTTGTGGGTTTTTATCCATTTCTGACGTGTTCAAAGCCAGGCTGGACGGGGCTTGGAACAACCTGGGATGGTGGAAGGTGCCACAATTCCCTGCCCATGGCAGGGGATGAATTTTGGGGTCCTTCCCAACCCTTCTGTGATTTTATGCAAGCACCTGTGAACTTTTAATCTTGGTAAACCAGAAGTGTGCAGGTGTAACTGTGTCTGTGCACTGGATCTCTTTCCCACGTGCTGTGGGAGCAGGACCAGGGCAGTTCCACCTCCTGCAAAGGAATTTTCCAGGCAGCAGCTCCAGGGCTTCACTTTCTGCTCAATTTCACCTTGGAAATCATTTGATGTGCCATGAAATCTCAGTGTGAGGGATGTGCTGGGGTGGGGGAATGGTTTAAGGGGTGGTTTTTAGGGATTTATTGCCTGGATCACACGGCCCCATTCCTTACAGAGAATAAAAGGAAGGGAAGGAGGATGAGGGAGGTTAACAAACCTGATTTGCAGCCCTGGGGAGCTGGAGCCTGGCTGGATCCTGAGCTCCCAGGCCAAGTTCCTGCTCTTGGAGAAGGTGCTGAGGCTCCCTGAGCTTTTCCTGCTGCTCAGCCAGGTCAAAGCAGGGCAGAAGGAGCTCCTGAAATGTGGCTTTGTGCTTCCCAGCCCGGGGCAGAGCTGAACCTTCACCCCTGCCTGAGGCTGACTCAGAAATCAAACAGTCCCTGAAATAGGCAGGCAGATAAGGAGCAAGGCTTGAAAACTGCAGGGGAATAAACAGTCCCTAAGCAATGGGATCCAGCCATGGGATCTGGCCCTGGGTTCCCTGCTCTCGCTCCACTTTGTGTCTCCTGTTGCCCACCCAGGCCAGCAGGGAGGTTTTGAGCTGGGCTGGGTCCTCTCCAGGGCTGGGTTGGGCTCTTCTCCAGAGTGACAAGTGACAGGACAGGAGGAAATCACCTCAGCTTGCACAAGGGGAGGTTTAGGCTGGATACTGGGAAAATTCCATCCTGGAAAGGGTGTCCAGCCCTGGCACAGCTGCCCAGGGCAGTGGTGGAGTCCCCATCCCTGGAGGGGTTTAACAGATGTGTGGACGTGGCACTTGGGGACATCAGTGGTGGCCTTGGCAGTGCTGGGGGAACAGCTGGATCTGGTGACCTGCAGGGCCTTTTCCTTAAAACAATTCCATGATTCTGTGTTCCTAGCATGGCTTTCTCCCCAGAATCCACATCTGGGGGAGGTGAGGAGTGAAGGCACACAGGGGATGTGTTTTCCATGGCAGGGGATGGTGGAGGAGCAGGTGAAGGACGTGGTGATGGCCAGGGCAGCACCTGGGGCTCACCTGGTGATGCCTTGAGAAGGCTGAGCCAGAACAGAGGCTGGACAGAGCTAAAGAATAAAGCAGGGATTGATTCAAAGGATCTCCTCAATGGATCCACCTTGGGCAGCACAAGAGCCCAGCCAGGGCTGCACCCAAGATGAACCAAAATGGTCCCAAAATGCACGAGCGGGCACAGGGTCTCTCACTTTTGTAAGTTTTGCTCCATTTCCATATTGGGGTTAATTGTCCAATTCCAGCTCCAAGTGATGCAGTCCCATCCTCCCAGACTGCTCTCCTCAATTTGCTGTTTTTACACTTTTTGGGCATTTTGGGCCTTTTTGTTGTTTACACTTTTTGGGGCTGGAGCTGCAGCGGTGTCCTTGGTTCTGGGGCTGGGAAAGGATTGGTTTGTGTGACTGAGCTGTGAGGAGAACTGCTGACTTTATATGGAGTTCAGAGTTACATCCTAATGCACTACAGAATCTGGCAAATACAAAAGCTAAAATGTAAGGCATTGGGGTGACCTGGGGGACATCTGGGTGACATTAGGGCCGCACTGCTGCCACGGGAGGCTGGGCAGCAGAGGGAAGGAGCAGCTGTGTGGAACAGGGTTTAACAGGTAGGGCAGGTCTGGGGAAAGGGCCCCGTGAGCTCCTTCCCACCTGCGAGCCCTGATCAAACACCTCGGCGGGCGGCCCGGGGGCAGCCGTGATGTAATCGCGGCAACCCCAAACAATCGGGCCTTTCACGGCGGCCCGATAACAATCCCAACAGTATGGAAGGGCTGCCATGCAAGAATACACATGCACATTCTCCACTGCGGGGAACTGAAAGCCCGAGTGAAAAGGGGCTTGTTAAGAATATGTAGCCTGCTTTCATAATCACCCCGTCAAAGAATAGGCCCTTGAAAACAAGGCTTTAGGCTTATAGAAGGCTTTCTGTGCCTTGACCTTGCAAATATGCAGAGATGCCAACTTTTTTTTTTTTTGCAAGTGAACTTGGAGTCTCGCAGCGTGGTGCCGGAGCAGTTGGCAGGAGAGGGGGGTAGGAGGTCCGGCCCGGGATGTTCCCGGGGGACACGGGGCTGTTCCCTGGGGGAGCCCCACCAGGAGGGCACCGATTTACCTCTTCTTCCCAAAAAATGGGCTCTGCTGCTTGGCAGGATGAGCCAGAGCTCACCTGTGGGTGACACGTGTCCTGGGGGTTCTGTGCCCTGTTTGGGGTGGTTCTGGAGGATGTGGCTGTCCCCTGGCTGTCACCACCCCTGTTTTACAGACAGGGAAGCTGAGGCAGAGCTGGGAAAGGCAACACATCCAGTGTGTGTTGGTTCCTTGATGCTTCCAAGGACACCGAGGCTGTTGTACCCACGTGGAGGAGTCACCCAGTGACAAAGCCACCAGTGGGACACTGGCACATCCCCAGCAGGGTCAGGTGTGATTTTCCCTGGATGTGCTTCCATGGGACCAGCTCAGGTTTGTAGCTTGGGGGTGAGCTGCAGATTGTCCAGCTGGACACAGCTGCCCCCTCCCCAGAATCCCACCAGGACCACCGAGGTTGGAAAAGATCTCCAAGATCACATGTCCAACCCGTGCCTGATCCCCACCTTGTCCCCAGCCCAGAGCCACATCCTCGGGCACCTCCAGGGGTGGCAAAAATCCGACCAGATGGGATTTAACTCCACCACCTCTCTACCCCTTACCCAACCTCTTTTCTCCTCTATTTGGAGACCCCAAACCCTTCACCCCACAGATTTTCGCGTTGGCTCGTGCCCGTGTCCCTGTCCCCCGTGTCCCCCGTGTCCCTGTGCCACCCGAGGCCGTGCTCCCCGGGCCAGGCCGTGTCTCTGTGCTGTGTTTTACAATGTATTCCCTTGCAGCGGGGGAAGCCTTCCAAGAATCCCCACCTATTTCTGTCAAAAGGCGCCTTTGTTCCCCTCGGACACAATGCGGCTTTGATTGCTCCTGCTCGCCCCGGAGCCGCGGGGAAGGTGTGAGCTGTGCCCGGCCAGGAGGGACCGGACTGCCCTGGGAATGGGGGAATCCCTGGGGATGGAGAATCCCTGGGGATGGGAATATCCCTGGGGATGGGATATCCCTTGGGATGGAGAATCCCTGGGGATGGAGAATCCCTGGGGATGGGAATATCCCTTGGGATGGGAATATCCCTGGGGATGGGAATATCCCTGGGGATGGAGAATCCCTGGGGATGGGAATATCCCTTGGGATGGGAGTATCCCTGGGGATGGAGAATCCCTTGAGATGGGAATATCCCTTGGGATGGGATATCCCTTGGAAAGGACAGGAATATCCCTTGGGATGGGAATATCCCTTGGAACAGGGATATCCCTTGGATAGGATGGGGATATCTCCTGGGACAAGATATCCCTTGGGATGGGATATCCCTTGGAAAGGATGGGATATCCCTTGGAAAAAATGGGAATATCCCTTGGAAAGGACAGGAATATCCCTTGGGATGGGAATATCCCTTGGAAAGGATGGGAATATCCCTTGGGACAGGAATATCCCTTGGGATGGAATATCCTTTGGAAAGGACAGGGATATCCCTTGGAAAGGACAGGAATATCCCTTGGAAAGGACAGGAATATCCTTTGGGACAGGAATATCCCTTGGGATGGGTTTATTTGGAGCGCTGGAGGTGAATCCCCTTCCTTTCTCCTGGACAGAACAGAGGTGCCCCCCGAGGTGCCCGTGGGGTGGTGACCCAGGCAAGGCAAACAGGAAGGTTTAGATGTTCCCACACTGGCACAGAGTTCTCCTCATCCCAATGGGATCTGTGTCCCTGGGAAAGGCTCACCTGGCCCCACAGGCCCTGAGATGTCCGTGGTGGGAGGTCCTTGGGGAATGGGGCTTGCTGAGCAGATCTTTGTGGGAACAGGGAGGGGCTGGAGGCCAGGAGGTGTCATGGGGACGTTCTCAGCGTGGTGTTGAGCCCAGAAGATCCTTCCTGCCCCAAGGAACTCCACGGGCAGGGCCAGCAGTAGCCTCACACTGGTCTCTGGTGGCCTCTGCTCTGCCCATGTCCCACACTGAAGCTGCAGTGAAGCAGCACCATGGGAACACCCACATTTCTTGGGAAAAGGGATAAAACCCTGCCCTGGGCTGGGACTGGATCCTGGCTTTGGGGAGCCCAAATGGATTGTCCTGCTTTTGGGGAGCTTGGATGGATTGTCCTGGGGTTATTCTTGGTTTGGGGAGCTTGGATGGATTGTCCTGGGGTTATTCTTGGTTTTGGGGAGCCTGGATGGATTGTCCTGGGGTTATTCCTGGTTTGGGGAGCTTGGATGGATTGTGCTGGGGTTATTCCTGGTTTGGGGAGCCTGGATGGATTGTGCTGGGGTTATTCCTGCTTTTGAGGGGCTTGGACGGATTGTGCTGGGGTTATTCTTGGTTTTGGGGAGCCCATATGGATTGCCCTGGGGTTGTTCCTGCTTTTGGGGAGCCTGAGTGGATTGTCCTGGGGGGTGTGTGGGAAGGAGAGCAGGAGGAGAGCAGGGACAAACCCCTGATGGGTTTCTCCTGGATCTCCCCCCAGTTCCATCCCTTCCTCCTGCCCCTCGGGGGTCAGCGTGGGGGTCCCTATTCCCGGTGGGATCGGGGTGGGGGGGAGCTCCCCACCCTTCCCACACAGACCCCTCCATTCACAGCTCCCTCCCCGTTAATTTGTTGTGGCCAGGAGCAGCAATAGCTGCTTTGTGCTGAGCGAGGGAAGGAGGAAAAAAAAAACCCAGAGCCCAGACAGCGGCTCCAGTGTTTTCCAGCAGGGATGGTTTTCCCCCTCCGTCCTCCCTCTCTTTGCCTGGAATAATGTTTGTGATTGTAATGGCCTGTCCTGCTCAGGGAAACCCAGAGCCTCTCCCCCTTCCCCTCCCCTCTTCTGTAAACCCTGGGAGAAGTTTAAACAACCCGGAGAGGTTTTTCTCACCGGGCTTATTTTACTCATAGGAAACGAGGGGGTGAGAAAAGGGAGCTGGCAGCTGTTGGCAGAGCAGGAACTGAGCTTGGGAGAGGCTCTGGGATCTCTCTGGAGATCCCTCAGAGCCTGACCCCTCGCTGCTGGAGCCCCCCCAGGGTGATCCCACTCTTGGTGTCCCCCAGTGCCACCAACACAGCCCAGCAAAGCTGGAGAAACGCTCCCAGTGTGGAACAGGGATGTGTGTGGAGCCCAGGGAGCCCATGGCACAAACATGAGCCCTGTTTGGTGCCTGAAACATTCCCCCAAAATCCCAAACCCCTGCAGAGCTGGAAGGGTGGGAGGTGGATGTGCCAGCCATGCACAGCTCCAGCAGGGATCACACGGGAGCTGCTCAGGGAATTCTTCCCTGTGAGGACAAAATCCTTCCCTGGGAGGGTGGGGAGGTTCTGGAAGAGAATTCCCAGAGCAGCTGTGGCTGCCCCTGGATTCTGGAAGTGTCCAAGGTCAGGCTGGACAAGGCTTGGAGCCACCTTGGACAGTGGAAGGTGTCCCTGCCATGGCAGGGGTGGGATGGGATGAGTCTTTAAATCCCTTCCCACCCAAAGCATTCCAGGATTTTGGGATTCCACGACTGATGAACAGCCCTGCTCCCCCTCTGCTGAGTTTGACCCTGGATGTTCCAAGTGTTCCCTTTCCATGGGTGCAGGAGGGGGAAAAGAGAGAAAGCAAAACCCTGTGGCTGTTGGGGCTCCTCTGGCAAAGCCTCCCTCAAAGCTGGGCTGCTCCCGGTGCTGAGGACTGGGAATGCTGCAGCTCCCGGGAATCCTCGGGCTGGAATCCCTTGAGGAGCCTCCCAGGACAAGTCTCTTCTCCTCCACCTGGTCCCTGCTGCTCCATGGGCTGATGCTGGAGCTGCTGGAAGCTCTGGAGCTGTTGGAGGATGGAATTTGCTGGGATCCCATTAAATCTGGGCACTGGGAGCACTTCCATTGAATCCTTAATCGTGTCCCTTTTTCCCTGCTCCCAGCAGCCTATCCTGGGCTGAGCTTTGCCCTAACACAAATAAATGGATCTGTTTGTGCTTTTTTTAGGAACTTAGCCATTGGGATTGGGATCCAGAACTTCCCAGAGGGGCTGGCTGTCAGCCTGCCTCTGCGCGGCGCTGGATTTTCCACGTGGAAAGCTTTCTGGTGAGCTCTGCCTCTGCTCCAGGGAAAGGAGCCTTCAGCAGCCCCTCCTGCCACTGATCCCCCCCATATCCACGTGCTGCTCCATCATGGAGCTGCCCTTGGGATGGGCTTGCTCTGGATCTGCTGGGTTCCCTCTGGTGCTGGGAGTGCTGCAGCTTTCCAGCACTGTCCTGCTCCTGCCACACCCTCCCTGCTCAGATCCCAGCCCTGGATCCCAAGGGATGAATCCCTGATCCAAACAATCACCACATCCCAGGGATGAATCCCTGATCCCAACAATCACCACATCCCAGGGATGAATCCCTGATCCCAACAATCACCACATCCCAGGGAGGAATCCCTGATCCAAACAATCACCACATCCCAGGTAGGAATCCCTGATCCTGACATATCACCACATCCCATTTCAGTGCCTGTGCTGAGCTTCCAGATCCTGCACTGCCAGCATTCTCCTTCTCCTCCTTCTCCTCCTTCTCCTCCTTCTCCTCCTTCTCCTCCTTCTCCTCCTTCTCCTCCTTCTCCTCCTTCTCCTCCTTCTCCTCCTTCTCCTCCTTCTCCTCCTTCTCCTCCTTCTCCTCCTTCTCCTCCTTCTCCTCCTTCTCCTCCTTCTCCTCCTTCTCCTCCTTCTCCTCCTTCTCCTCCTTCTCCTCCTTCTCCTCCTTCTCCTCCTTCTCCTCCTTCTCCTCCTTCTCCTCCTTCTCCTCCTTCTCCTCCTTCTCCTCCTTCTCCTCCTTCTCCTCCTTCTCCTCCTTCTCCTCCTTCTCCTCCTTCTCCTCCTTCTCCTCCTTCTCCTCCTTCTCCTCCTTCTCCTCCTTCTCCTCCTTCTCCTCCTTCTCCTCCTTCTCCTCCTTCTCCTCCTTCTCCTCCTTCTCCTCCTTCTCCTCCTTCTCCTCCTTCTCCTC
Source organism: Peucedramus taeniatus (assembly GCA_013400575.1). NCBI lineage: Eukaryota > Metazoa > Chordata > Aves > Passeriformes > Fringillidae > Peucedramus > Peucedramus taeniatus. Next base: position 14,679 of record WBNO01021844.1, read on the forward strand.
CTTCTCCTCCTTCTCCTCCTTCTCCTCCTTCTCCTCCTTCTCCTCCTTCTCCTCCTTCTCCTCCTTCTCCTCCTTCTCCTCCTTCTCCTCCTTCTCCTCCTTCTCCTCCTTCTCCTCCTTCTCCTCCTTCTCCTCCTTCTCCTCCTTCTCCTCCTTCTCCTCCTTCTCCTCCTTCTCCTCCTTCTCCTCCTTCTCCTCCTTCTCCTCCTTCTCCTCCTTCTCCTCCTTCTCCTCCTTCTCCTCCTTCTCCTCCTTCTCCTCCTTCTCCTCCTTCTCCTCCTTCTCCATTATTTTATTATATGTAATTTCATTTTTCTTTCCCTTCAGGCTGGATTTCAACCCCACTCCTATTTTTTCCCCTTTTCCCAGAGGTGCAAAAGCCAAGGGCACAAACCCTGGGAGCAGGAGCTGCGTTCCTGCCCCTGCCCTGCTCCGGGTGATGGATGGAGGGCAGGGGGAGGCTCCCAAACTGCTCCAAAGTTTTGTTTTCCTTTCCTCCCACCCACCTCCTGAAGTGCTGGGACTTGCAGCAGCATTGCTGCTGCTGGGAAGGGAGTTCCCATGGTCCAGAGAGGTGGGAACAATCCTAGAGGGAAAGAAAAGGAGTGGGAAGAACGTGGCTTTATCCTGCTCGAGGCTGTGGCCAGGTGTCCCCTTTGGGACTGAGTTGTGCTGATTGGAAATGTTTCCTCTGCCTGGGAGCTGGATCCCCAAATCCCACAGAGCTGTTGGGGGCAGGAATTAGATCCTGCCTGGAAAATTCAGCTGAGTTAGGTCAAATCTTTGCCTGTTACCATAATCCAGGTGCCTCTGCTGGGTGTGGCCGGTGTCCGACCTCCTCCTGGGCACCGGCGACGGGGGCCAGCGGGGATGGGGCTGTGTGAGCCCCGTGGGCCCTTTGGGGTGGCTGTGCCAGCCCTGCTGCAGGTCTCCAGGGATGTTTTGGCTGTTTGTCTGGCAGGTATGGGCAGCTGAGTGGGATGGTGGAGCCTCTGGCCGGGCTCTTGGGCGCCTTTGCCGTGGTGCTGGCGGAGCCGCTCCTGCCCTACGCGCTGGGATTCGCCGCCGGAGCCATGGTCTATGTGGTGATGGATGACATCATTCCCGAGGCACAGACCAGGTGAGACCCCCCTCACCTGTTGGGGGGAGGGGTCCCACTTACCCCTTGGAACAAGGAGTGTCCATGGGAAGGGGGAGTTTGGGAGCAGAGGGGATATAAACACCCAGCCAAGGCCTGGGAGGTGGAGATAGGCTCTGCTCCTTGGCTGGATGGAGGGGCTGGGAATCCTCCAGGGAGCAAACTGAGAGTAAAGGGGTGGAGATGGGGTTTGGGATCCTTGGGGGGATCAGGATGCAGCCAAGGGATTGCTGTGGTCCCTCCTCATCCCAGGAAATGGCAGCCACGGGCAGGGGGCCTCGGGAGCATTGGGGCTGGGATGGGACAGGAGCAGCGTTCCCTCCTCCAGCATCCCCCTCTCCTCTCTCCCTGCAGTGGCAACGGGAAGTTGGCATCCTGGACCTCCATCCTGGGGTTTGTGGTGATGATGTCCCTGGATGTCGGGCTGGGATAGGGCAGTGCTGCATTCCCAGGAGGAGACAGCAGAGCCCCGCGCCGCGGGATCGGGAGCCGGACACGCCTCAGCCCGGGACTGGATCTGTACATAGATTTTTGGGATCTGGTTTGGTGTTGATTTCCTCTGATTTTGTATCTCCCCCTCCCCTCCGAGTTCCTGGCGATGGTTTCCAAGCACAAATATGGGTGGGTCCTCCCAGATCCTGGTTTGGTTTTCCTCTTGGAAGGGGCGTTGGATGACGCTGGGCTGGTTTCTCCAAGGAAAGGCATTTGGGATTTTGATCCTCTCTGTTCTGTCGGAATTCTGTTGGGAATTCCCTGTCCCGTGTGGAGGCTGGTCTGGGGTTAAGCACTGAGGCCTTGAAATGGAGTAAACTCCTTATGGAGTCTGGAATTCCACCCTTTTTTGGGAAGGCTGAAGGCAGTAGGACTGTGATAAGCCATGGGATCACAGGTCTTCCACATCCTGCTGCTCCTCGGGGCAGCTGCAGGGAATTGGTTTGGATGCATGGAGATAGTCCAGGCAAATAAAGATGAATTTTCTTGGGATCTCTGCAAGAGGGAAATGTCATTTTTTCCTAAATGTATCTCAGAGTGGCACTGCTCCCATGTGCTGTGTCCAATGTTCCGGGGTTTTCTATGGGAAAAAACACCAGGAAATGAAGATTTGAGTGTTTTCCATGCAATTCCATGTGGAGCTGTCCAGCCTTCCCAAGGGATTTTGGATTTCAGCTGCTGCTTCCAGTGATCAGAACTCCCTGAAGAGCCAAGGCAGGGTTGTCCTGCTCACCCTTCACCTGCAGGAAGAGCAGGAGCCGAGCCAGCAGCGGAGCATTCCGGGATCAGTGGAGGAATGAATGAATCCCTCAGGATGAATTCATTACCCCACCTGGAGAGCCAGAACCATGCATGGACATTCCTGCCCCTTCCCCTGATGCTTCCCAAGCATTTCTTGTGGAATGGCTCTTCCTGAGCACTGAGGATGGATCCAGGCTGAGGAGTGAATCCTGCCCATCCCTGTGCTCCAGGGAGGAGGGAACTGCCAGGCCTGGATGGATGCTGCAAATCCCAGCTCCCATCTCCAGCACAAAGGGCTTCCCTAAGCCCTCCCATGGGAATACCTGGATCACCAGGCTGCCTCCTGCTGCTCAGTCCTCTGGAAGTGGGGCTGGGATGTCCTGGATCCACCTTTGGATCCAAAGGGAACAGGTTGGAATAAATTGAGCTCTCTGTTCTGTTTGATCCTTGTTTTTTGGCTGGATTTCCTCTGTGTGGATTCCCTCTGGATGATCCAAAGCTCCTGTTTGCTGATGGATTTGACCTTTTAACTGTGATTGCTTTCAATAAATGGGAAATGGAGTTTGCACGGAGTTGTTTGGATGCCATAAATCCAGGGATTTGCTCCTCCTCCCTCTGCCCCGCTGGGTTTCCTTTCTCCAGCCTCGTTGTTCCTGGCTTTCCAAGGTCCTGCCTCTTGGCTGGGAAAGCAGCTTCCCTGGGGATGGGAAAAGGCAAGGAGAGGCAGTTTCATCCTGGATGTGCATCCCTGGGGCTGTGCAGGGTCCCTCCAGGCACGGGGGAGATTTGGGAATTCAGCCTTTGGCAGGATAAGCAGGGGGTGTCAGGCCCTGCTTTTTAAAAGCTGAGAGCTGTTCCTGCATCCCAGGGCAGGAGAGGGAAGGTTTCTGCCACAGCTGGGAATCAGAGCCCTTCCAGTGCCCCTTTCCCAGGGCTGGGAATGCTCTCCCTAATTCCACCCATGCTGAAGGCTCTGGAAAGCTTTGAGCCTTCTGTTTCCAGCTTAAAAACCTTCAGATCCTCCGGGATGTCCAGGGCTTGGGATTCTCCAGCCTGTCAGGGATGGTTCCTGGTTTAATTCCTGGCGTGTGGTGCCAGCTGGTACAAAAAAAAAAAACATTAGAGAGTTGAAGGCAGCCTTGTAATCAGATTTCTGGGAGATAATGCCACATAAAGCATTTAATCCTGCCTGGATGCAGCCAGGCCAGATGAGGATGGAGCCCTAGGGAAGGAGGGAGGCAGAAATCCCAGAGGAAAATCCCTCTTTTCTGTTTGTCCCCTGGAGGGAAATGAAATGATCTCCCTGTTCTTTGGTGTGAGGGGAAGCTGGCACGGGGCCAGGCCTGAAATTACCTCTGTGCACAAGAAATGTCCGTGGAAAAGTGGAATTTGGGAGCAGAGGGATACAAACACCCAGCCAAGGCCTGGGACACGGAGATGGGCTCTGCCCCTTGGCTGGAGGGAAAAGGGGAATTATCCCATGGCTGGAGATGGGGTTTGGGATCCTGGGGATGCAGCCAAGGGATTGCTCTGCTCCCTCCCCATGCCAGGGAATGGCCCTGGAGCCCCCATCCTGTGTCCCTGCCTCTGGAAAATGGGGAGGAACCCCTGGAGCAGCCCTGGGTCACAGCTCCTGGTGAGCACAGGGAAGGTTCATCCCTCTCTTTCCATCCTTTCCATGGGAACACTCAGCCTTTGGAGGGTTTGAAACATCCTGTGAGCTGCTCACATGCAAAATACCAAATTTCACCTGGGGATTTATCCCTCCCCCTACTAATTTTTCAGTAAAACCTTTAAGATTCTTCAGTTTGGTCTTAAAATCAGAATAAATTTTAGCAGTGGTTGGAGGGAAACAAACTGAGACCCTCTCCAGTTAAAACCCCCAAATAAATGTTCTTTTCTTTTCTTTTCTTTTCTTTTCTTTTCTTTTCTTTTCTTTTCTTTTCTTTTCTTTTCTTTTCTTTTCTTTTCTTTTCTTTTCTTTTCTTTTCTTTTCTTTTCTTTTTTCTTTTCTTTTCTTTTCTCTTTTTCTTTTC
>WBNO01021844.1:19889-30958 GCA_013400575.1 Peucedramus taeniatus
CTTCCCTGAAACTTCCCTTCCCTGAAACTTCCCTTCCCTTCCCTGAAACTTCCCTTCCCTTCCCTGAAACTTCCCTTCCCTGAAACTTCCCTGAAACTTCCCTTCCCTGAAACTTCCCTGAAACTTCTCTTCCCCCTTTCCTTCCCCCTTTCCTTCCCTTCCCATCCCTTCCCCCTTCCCTTCCTCATGGCCTTGAGGTGAGGGAGAGCAGTTTGGGATGGGGCATTGGGAGGGAATTCCTGCCTGGGGCTCTGGGGAGGTTCCCAGAGCAGCTGTGGCTGCCCCTGGATCCCTGCAGTGTCCAAGGCTGTCCCTGCCCAGGGCTGTGCAAGCAGAGAAGGGGAATTTCCCCCTGAGGGGTGGTGGAGGGGCAGGAACTGCTCCCTGAGACAGGACCCAGGGGATGCTGGAGCTGTGTCAGGGGTTGGGATGGATTTTGGGAAAGGCTCTTCCCTCCGAGGGTGCTGGGCACAGGGAATGGGCACATTCCCAAGGCTGGCAGAGCTCCAGGAGGGTTTGGACACCGCTCCCAGGTCCAGGGTGGGGTTATTGGGGTGTCTGGGCAGGAGTTGGCCTGGATGATTCCTGTGATGACTCCTGTGGGGCTGGATGACCCCTGGGTCCCTCCCAGCTGTCCCCTGCCCCCGGTGACCCCTATGGGGCTGGATGATCCCTGTGGTGATCCCTGTGATGATCCCTGAGGGCTGGATGATCCCTGTGGGCTGGATGTCCCCTGTGATGATCCCTGTGGGCTGGATGTCCCCTGTGATGATACCTGAGGGCTGGATGATCCCTGTGGGGCTCAATGACTCCCGTGATAATCCCTGAGGGCTGGATGATCCCTGTGATGATCCCTGAGGGCTGGATGATCCCTGTGAGCTGGATGTCCCCTGTGATGATCCCTGTGATGATCCCTGAGGGCTGGATGTCCCCTGTGATGATCCCTGTGAGCTGGATGTCCCCTGTGATGATCCCTGAGGGCTGGATGATCCCTGTGATGATCCCTGTGATGATCCCCGAGGGCTGGATGATCCCTGTGATGATCCCTGTGATGATCCCTGAGGGCTGGATGACCCCCGGGTCCCCCCCCGCCGTTCCCTGCCCCCGGTGACCCCTGGCACCCGGCGGTGACTCGGGGCTCTCGGGGATGCCAGGAACGAGCGGGCTCTCCCTGTCTCGGCCGCCCGTGCCGTGCCGTGCCGTGCCGGGGGCTGGGAAGGCGCAGGCGGCTGCGGTTTGCAGGGCAGGGCGGGGACACCAACCCCAAGCGAGGCTTTGCACGCAAAGGAACAATAATCCCATTATGAGCCGCGGGGCGAGCGCGGCTGGAGCCGCTCGCGGTGCGAGATGCGCGCCCGGGGTGGATCGCGGCACCTGAGTCACTGCCTGGAAAGGGATGGATTTCACCTCCCGCCCCTCCCTCGGCACGGCAGCAATCCGGACCTGCAGACAGAATAAATGACTTCTATTCTTCGTGCGCGGCTTTGTTGGGCTTGGCAGCCGCGCCGCAATTAAAGCCGAGCCGCTCGTGCTCGCCTCCCGATGCTCCCCTGCCCCCTCCCAGCCCTCCCGGTGCCCCAATCCCACCCCGGAGGTGCCGCGTTCCCCGTTCCAGTCCCAGCCTGGGCTTGGGGGGGTGGAGGGGATTTCGGCTCGGGGTGTGCTTTTCCCAGGTAGATGTTGTGTGGGGGGTTATTGAGTTTGGAGAGGAGGTTTTGGAGAATCCTGGAATGGTTTGGCTTGGGAGGGACCTTAAATCCCACCCAGTGCCACCACCCATGGGCAGGGACACCTTCCACTGTCCCAGGCTGCTCCAACCTGGCCTTGGGCACTGCCAGGGATCCAGGGGCAGCCACAGCTGCTCTGGGAATTCCATTCCAGGGCCTCCCCGTCCTCCCAGCCAGGAATTCCTTCCCCGTATCCCACCCAGCCCTGCCCTCTGGCACTGGGAGCCATTCCCTGTGTCCTGTCCCTCCATCCCTTGTCCCCAGTCCCTCTCCAGCTCTCCTGGAGCCTCTTTAGGCCCTGCAAGGGGCTCTGAGCTCTCCCCAGACCCTTTCCCAGGCTGAACAATCCCAACTTTTAATTTCATTCCAGTTATTTTTCAGGTATTTACTGGCTCTCTCCCAGTAGGTTTGTTTAGTCTTGCATGGTCAACCAGCCCTTGAGCAGCTCCGTGCTTGTGTCCGTGCTGGATTCCTGGGATTGCAGCTCCTGGATGAGCTCCTGCTTCCCTTTTTCCTGGTTGTTTCACCTAAAATCCTTCGTTTTCGCTGTGCCACCTCAGGGGGATGTTCTCCATGTGCTTCCTTAGGAGCTGTGTGAGGTGGGAAAGGTGAAATCCCATCGGTCCCAGAAGGATTCCAACTCCATCAACCCACAGGGTTGTTCCTAATGGGAAAAGATGGAAAATCCCCCCCTGTGGGATCTGCAGCTGGCCCAGCTCCCATTTTAGCCTCATTTCTTGTTTTGAGGCTTTGACAGCGTGCAGGGTTTGTGTGAGAAGAGGGGGAAAACATTCCTGCTACGGCCCTGGTTGAGATTTCTGGGAAGTGTTTTTTGTGCCTCATAATCCTACCAGGGGGATCTCCAGAGCAGGAAATGGAGCCTGAAGGTTTATTTTAATAGAATCTTACAAAATGCTGATGATAACTGAAAAGCTTTTGTGTCCAGGGCTGGTTCCTGGAGGGGAATTGTTTCAACCTCTGGCTGGTGCCTCTCGTGTTCCTGCAGGAACAAAGAAAACGTTCCTGACCGGAGCTCCCAGCTCGTCCCACACGATCCCTCTGCTGTGCCTGGAGCAGAAACAAACCCGGCTGGAAACGGGGTGGGGGGGAAGAGAACCCTGGATCTGCTCTCCTTTGGCTGCAGAATCATTTCCCTGCCATAAAATCGCCAGCGGGAGCCAAGGGAAGATGAGGTCATAGGGAAAAACACAGGTTGGGAAACAATGGAGGGAGGTGCTGCTAACGGCTGGGGTGGGGATGTCCCACAGCCCGGGGCATCCCGGGGACCCCCAGCTCCTCCAGGATCCTCCAACCTCCTCCAGGGACCCCCAACCTCCATCAGCAACCCCTTCTCTTCCAGGATCCCGACTGCACTGGGACCCCCAGTTTCCCCAGGACCTTCATGTCCTCCAGGATTCCTCCTGCAGGATCCCATCTCCACCAGGATTCCACCTCTGTCAGGACACCCAGCTTCTCCAGGATCCCATCTCCTCCAGGATCCCAACTCCTCTATCAGCCTCCATTGGGCTCCCATCTCCTCCAGGACCCCAAACCCACTGGAACTCCCCCATCTCCTCCAGGGCCCCAAACCCACTGGAACTCCCCCATCTCCTCCAGGACCCCAATCCCACTGGAACTCCCCCATCTCCTCCAGGGCCCCAATCCCATTGAACATTCCCATCTCCTCCCCGACCCCAATCNAGGGCCCCAATCCCATAGAACATTCCCATCTCCTCCAGGACCCCAATCCCATTGGAACTCCCCCATCTCCTCCAGGACCCCAATCCCATTGGAACTCCTCCATCTCCTCCAGGACCCCAATCCCACTGGAACTCCTCCATCTCCTCCAGGACCCCAATCCCATTGGAACTCCCCCATCTCCCCAAGAACCCCAATCCCATTGGAACCCCCCCTATCCTGCCATTCCCAATCCCCAGCGCTGGGTCTCGGGAATCTGAGGGAGATTTCTTAAATCTTGTCTTGGTGAGGATTTCACCAAATCCCCCCAGTTTTGGGTGGAGAGAAAATCCTTTGGAGAGCAGGGAGATGAATGCTGACACCAAGGAGCACCCCGGGGCCTCCGAGTCATTAAACAAATTAAGTGTTAGCAGGAGGAGGCCCCGGTGATTGCGTGTGAAACCCTGGGGGCTCGGTAATTGCTCTGCAGCTCTGGTGGGTGGAAGAGACAAAGGGATTTGGGGGGATTTTTGGGGGAGTTTGGGGATTTTTCCTCCCCTGGTGCAGCCAGCAGCAGCTCCAGCTCTTTTTGGATCCATGGAGCGCTCAGAGATTTGGCCGTGCTGGAGCAGAGCCTGGGATGAGCGGGGATGAGGTCTCTGTCCCCTGGGGAGGTGTGGGGAGAGCTCCCAGTCCTCCCCAGTGCGCTCCAGTTCTCTCATGGACCCGGCTCCCAGTCCGCGGCCTCTGCCACCGCTCCTGGCTCCGGCTGCTCCGCCAGGCTCCAGAGGAATATTCCAATTTCATTGGAGATGTTTTTTTTTCCCTCTGAGAGGGTGACCAGAGCCTGCTCGCCCGCAAAAAAACCCACGTGGGGTATCCCGAGCTCCCATGGCTCCAGAGAGGTGTGGAATTCCTGAATTCCAGGTTCCAGGGTTGTCCGTGCTCGGGCAGGATGAGAGGCCATGAGGAGAAGCATCCTTGGATCTACGGGAGCTTCGCGGGCATGGGAATCCTCAGCTCCGGCTTTCCCAAGCTCCCTGTGCCCGGCAGCTCTGCCTGGGATATTCCTTAGGGATACCAATCCTTGGAGCCCTTGTCATTATCAGTTAATCAGCGCTTCTCAGATCAGGATATCTGATCATCCCAGCGGGGAAACATCCCTGCTGCTGGAATGCCGCCAGCCGGGAGGGGATGATGGCCCTTCCAGAGTCATGGAATCCAAATGATTCGATTTGATTATTTAATACAGCCAGGAGCAGCTCCACAGTGCTGCTTAGGGAGGGATTCCCATGGGGAAAGGGATGCAGAGAACCCCGCGGGGGCAGGTGGGAACTCCGAGGGGAGGCTGAGATTTCTCCTCCGGTGGCGGTGCCTTCCCTCTGCTCTTTTTCCCTTTCCCTCCCCCTCTCCCTGAAGCTGTCCCAAACAAGTGCTGGTTTCTGGCTCGGCCTTTCCCAGCTGCACAAAGGCTGCCTTGTGCCGCCGAGCTCCAGATGTTCCACATCCCACAAAAACTCCAGCACCAGGTACCTGTTCCCCTGGAGCACCGGCTGGCCTGGCAGGGAGGGAGGGAGGTGCCTCCAGCAGCCCCCGGTCCCCGAAATATTGAGCTTTTTATTCCGGCTCTAATTATGGTTCTCCCTCAGGATCTCACAGAGGTGTCAGGAATTCCCTCTCCTGTGGGCCCAGAGCTTGGGGACACAGGTTGGGGACAGGCTGGATCCCACCCTGTCCATGGAGCAGGTGAGCCCAGGAGCTGCACAAATCCAGCTGGAGATCAGGCTCTTGTCCCAGGTGACAAATGATGGGACAATGGGAAACATCCTCAGGTTGAGGTTGGATATTGGGGAAAACTTCATGGGAAGGGTTGTCCAGCCCTGGCACAGGTGGTGGAGGCCCCATCCTTGGAGAGATTCAAAACTGTGTGGATGTGGCACTTGGGGACAGGGTCAGTGGTATTGGCAATGCTGAAGGAAGTTGGACTGGGTGATCTTTTCCAACCTATTCTGTAATTCTTGGGAGGGCTTTCTCCCCAGAATCCACATCTGGGGGAGGTGAGGAGTGAAGGCACACAGGGGATGTGTTTTCCATGGCAGGGGATGGTGGAGGAGCAGGTGAAGGACGTGGTGATGGCCAGGGCAGCACCTGCATCCTGCTGGGGCTGGAGGAGGCTCCTGATCTTTGAGAATCCAAGGAGCAGCTCCATCCTCTCCTGCCGGGACAGGTCACCGCAGGGCTCTCCTGGCTGGGGGCGGGGAGTGACACCTGGAAAACGCTCCCCAGCCCCGGCAGCGCCTCATTCTCCTGGGAAAGGCGCCGGGGGCAGGAGCAGGGAATGGCTCCGGAGCAGGGAATGGCTCCGGGTGGGGAGCAGATCCCACCCCGCAGCCCGGGCACAGAAACCCCTCTCTGTGGAGCACAAGCGCCTCTCTGTCCCCTCTCTCTTCCCTTCCCTTTAATAATCGTCCCCTTTTGTCCCCACACATTTCCCTCCGTGCCATTGTCCCCCTGCTCCCTCATCCCATCCCAGCCTGGGAGCTGCTCCTGGGGCCACCTGTTTTTTCCACATTCTTTTCCAGGACACCTGATGTATTTATTTTCATTGTCGGTTTGTTTTCTTTTTTTTTTTTTTTCTGTTTTTTTTTAAGGGTCTATTAAGTTGATTCCTCCTTCCCGTGCCCTGGGAGCCGCGGTTAATGAGTAACCACAGCGAGCTCCGAGGCAGCTGCCTCACACAAACCGACCGAGACTTTTTTGGAGCTGCATAAGGGAACGTTTGTTCTGCAGCCTCTCAATGGATCCTTGTGCAGGAGGCAAGGAGTGTGGGGAGAGAAAGGGAGAGACACTAAATCACTGCCCTCCTCCTCCGAGCAGAGCTCAGAGCTCGGCCCGTGTGGCTGGTGGTGCCTTTTGCTCAGAGATGGGGGCTGAGTCACCTTGGCGGGCTCAGAGAATGGATTTATCTCCTCAGCCGAGCACACAATGGACTTTTTAGCTTTAAGGCTCCTTTAAAGTGACTTAAGGATCAAACACTGAGCCCATCCAGATGCTGGCGTGGCAGGAATTGGGATTTTCTGTGTCTCTGTCCCAATGAGGAGCAGGTTTGGCTCTTGGGGCTCATCATTTTACCTGTCCCCTTCCTCTGCTTTGGGTTCATGGCAGTTTTGGGGGCTTTATCCGACATTTGCTGTGGGGTTTGAGGCTGCTTCCCTTCCCTGGCTGATGGGGCAGGGTCTGGAAGCTCCGTGCTGTGTCCCAGGTGCCCTGTGTGACCTTGGCCGTGGCATTTAAACCTCTGTGCCCTGCTGTGCCCGTGTCACTGAGCAAACAGGTGACGCTGTGCCTCTGCTCAGCCCTGCCTTTGTCCTCCCTAGGCTGCTGGGAAGCTCCTGGAGCCTGCCTGGGATCTGGGGAGCAGGCAGAGAATTCCAGCTGCAGGTACCAAACTGCTCCTGCTTGGCACAGCTCTCCCTCTCTCTGTGGCTCCATAATAAGTTTGGGAAAGAACTCCAGGACCATCAAGTTCAGCCTTGGACCAAACACCCCCTGTCAACCAGACCTGATGGAGAAGAGCCACCTGTGCTCCTTTCTGCGGGATGGGGACTCCCCCAGTGCCCTGGGCAGCCCCTGCAGTGCCTGGTGCTCCTGCAGGGCAGGAATTTTGGAACATCCACCCTGAGCCTCCCTGGCACAGCTCCAGGCTGTTTCCCATCCCTTGTTCCTGGGAGCTGATCCCACCTGACCCTCTCTGTTCAGGATCTGAGGGGCTCAGAGCCCAGGGCTGGCGGTGGCAGTGGATCCTCCCCGTGTTCCTGGGACAATCCCAAGCTGGGACTGCTCTGTGTCCCTTTGTCCCCGGAGCACAGCGGGCTGCTCCTTTGACAGCAGTGTCCCCAAGGGTTTCCCATTCCTGCTCCAGCTCCCTCTGGGGATTCCCAGTGCTCCTTCCCAGTGCTCCTTTGGCCACATTTGGGCCAGGCTGGGATCCAGCACCAGGCAAGAGCTAAAAACACGGAACCACATTTTCCTCCTCTTTTACAAACCTCAGCTTTGGGGCTTGGGTTTCATTTTATTTTTCTTTTTTCTTTTTTAATTTGGGGATTGGCTGCAGTTTTGGGGAAAGATTGGGGCTGTTTGTGTTTTACCTGCCACAGCTCCCTGGAGCAGGAGCTCTTTATTGGCTCCCACAGCACTTGGCACTCTGAGCACTGGAAAGAAAAAGCTTTTTGTTCCCATATTTCCATATATTTATATGGATTTAACTGGGCTGGGGAGGGTATTTGAAGGTCAGAGGACTTGCAGAGGTTACTGTGCTGGCCAGGCCCTGGGAACAGGGAACAGCCATCCTGTGGGAACTCGTTCCCAGCTCACCCTTCCTTGTCTCTTTATTTTCCCAGTGCTGCCCATCACTAAACACTTTATTTTCTTGTTTTTCTGGGAAAAACCACCAGCAAATTCCACGGTGTGGATTTATGGATGTGCCATTCCCAAGCTGGGGTGGGAAAAGCAACACGAGCTGGGGCTGTGACCCCAAACTGCTCCACAGAGCGTTGGGACCAACACGACCTTGACAGAATTAAGGGTTTTCCTGCTTCCCCTTCCCAGGGCAGGGCTTCTGTTGCTTCCCAGAGCTTTCTCTGTTTTCCTGGAGGAGTCAACGACCCAGTCCTTCCTCCTTGGCAATTCCTGCCCATTGGGAGTTCCATACCTTTGGAACATTCTTCTGGAGAAGAGCCAGCCCCTCCTCCTGGTGGTCTCCTTGGGAGCCCCAAAACCAGCCCTGGAGTGAGGAACAAGACTTTCCTTCCCAGGAAAACCCTCTTTCCTTCCCAGCAAAAATAGGAAAACTCTTTTTCCAGGAAAACCCTCTTCCCTTTCCATCAAAACCCTCTTCCCTTCCCAGCAGAACCCTCTCCTTGGCCCTTGCACCGAGGATTTCCTCTCTTCAAAGCTCCCCCAAAGCTCAGATCCAGTGGCCACATTTCCATGTTGGATTTGATGTTTGCGGGGTGGACTCGATGATCTTGGAGGTTTTTTCCAGCCTGGATAATCCTGGGATTCTGTGCTCCCCACACCACCAGGGAGCTGCAGATCCCGGGGGAATAAAGGATGATTCCAGCTGCTCCCAGTGGATTTTTCATGCCTTGGGAACATCTGGCTGCCATCCTCCCATCCCCAGGCTCTTCATTCCCTGCTCCATGGGCAATCCTGCTCCTTCCCCGCCCGCCCCAGCATTCCAGGGCTTTTCCCTGTGGCTCAGGAATGCAGGGCAGGAACGCTGTGCTCTCCAAGGAGCAGGGAAGGGAAGGGGCACGGCTGGCACTTCCCACAATGCCAGCGTGTTTGCAGGGCTGGGAATGCTGCCCCACCTGGAGCTGGATCCTGTTCCAGCATCTCCCGACACCTTCCACCATCACGGTGGCACAGCCAGGGCTGGGAGCATCCCAAAAATCAGCGTCAGGCTCCTCTGGGAATGAGTCCTGCAGCTTTCTGTGGGAATTCCTTCTCCTTTGGGGGTCTCTGGGCGGTGCAGAGGGGCCTCAGCAGCACCCAGGGGCTGTCGTGGTCCCTTACACCATCACAGGGTGACACAAAAGCTGTGGCAGAGCCTTGCAGAGCTCCAGGGTTTTTTTGGGAGATGATGTCTGACAGCTCTGTGTCCTGTGGGCTTGTGGCTCTGAAGGAAACGCCACTGAAAAAGGGAGTAAAACTTCACAATTCGATTCCAAAAACTGAAATTTGCCTTTGGAAATCCTGGACATCCAATCCCACGGCTCCGTGTGCCCACGGGAGCCCTCTGGACACCCAGCTCAGGTGGTGTTGGATCAGTGACACTTCCCACTGTCCCAGGCTGCTCCAAGTCTCATCCAGCCCAGCCCTGGACACTTCCAGGGATCCAGGGGCAGGATAAGCTCCATCACTTGGAGCCTTTTCCCAGCTCTTTCCTCGCTGTGAGCCCCGTTCTGCCTCTTGCCAAACAGGTTTGAATTTCCAGACCGTGGCTATGAAAATGCAGCTCAACCCCCTCCTGCACAGCGCTAAAATATGGCTTTTTCCCCTTTTTAATATCCCCTAAACGATGACCTTTTCCCTCCTTCAGCAGGCAGCCAACACAAGCACAACAATGTGATTTGTGCAGCGTTTCAGCTGCGGTTTCTTCAAGAAATTCATCTGCTCTCGAAGCAATTACGGGCAGGGAAGCATTTCCACTCCGGCTTCGGGCCCTGAAAAGCTGCCAGGAGGGATTTTTTTCCTTCCCCTCCTCTCTCCCTCTTGCTCCCTCAGCCCCCCTTGTCCTAAAAAACTTCTGTGGTTTCGCTTCAGCAGCAATTCTGGGATGGTAAATCCCAGCCTGGTGCAGGTGGGAAGTGACTGGATCCGTGTCCCTGTCCCTGCTGGGGTGGGACATTTCCCACCAGGAGCAGGTTTGTGCAGGATCATCCTCCCTGAGCAGCACCTTGTGCACCCTCCCCTCTCGCCACAGCTCCTGGAGGGGACACCGGGCACGGTGCCACCCCCTCCTCGTGCCTGCTGTGCCCTTCAGGACCTTCCCCAAAGCACGTGGGGTTCAGAGGGCAGAGGGAACCTGCGGGACACGGCTCCAGCCCGCTGGGAGACTCTGCCAGCACCCAGGGCTTGGGAGAACGCGCCTTAAATGAGCCCCGAAGTCAACAGCACGGTTAATTGCTCATTCATTCCTCGGATGGGTTAATAATTAAGTTAAATTAATAATTGGGAGAATAATTAAACAAAACAATAACCCATACTCGGCACGATTGAAGCGCTCCCTGTTCGTGCCGGGGTTTTGGGGTTACTCATTCACTTTAGGGCCGCTGTGGCGTCGGGCTGTCTGTGCCAGGGATGCGGCTCCAGGAATCCCGTGGAAAACCGGACTTTTCCAGGCAAAACCATGGGATCTTCCCTCCCCTGGAGAGCTGCGGGGTCCCGGCGAGGAGCGGAACCGCCCCGACCCTCGGCTCCTCCCGAACCGCCCGCGCCCTCCCCTCCCCGCGGAGGGACGGACGGGCGGACGGACAGAGGGACAGAGGGAGAGAAGGAGGGACAGAAGGGCGGAGGGAGGCGGCTCTAGACCGGGGGGGAGGAACTACAAGTCCCGTGAAGCCGCGCCGCCCGCCCGCCGCCGCGGGGCTATAAAAGGGGGAATGGCCCGGCAGCCGCAGTTGGAGCATCCCTGGCTGCGGCGGAGCCGCTCCCGATCCCGGCGCTCCCGGGGATATTCCCGGTGGGAGCGGGGCGATATCCGGACCCCCGGGCCAGGCTCTGCCGAAGGAGGATGAGGATGAGGAGGATGCCGCTCCGTGCACCGGGGGAGCCGCAGCCCCGGGAGGCTCCAGGCGGCCGAGGCGGAGGTGGGTGCCCCGCTCAGCTCGGGGGGTGCGGGGTCAGCACGGGGCTCCTCCGCCCCGCACTCGCTCCCCGGCACGGGGGGGCTGTGCTGGGCACTGCGGCTCCCCTCGGTGCCCGCACCCGCTGTCGCTTCTCCCCCTGTGCCATCCCCTTTGTGTCCCTTCCCCTGCCCGGGGTCGGGGCTCCAGTCCGGGATGCTCCTGGTGGAGTTTTCCCCTTCTCTCCAAGGAAGAGCTTGTGGCCACTGTTTTCCTTCGTAGTTTGCGGATTTTTTTTTTTTTTTTTTTTTTTTTT
>WBNO01021844.1:39579-65038 GCA_013400575.1 Peucedramus taeniatus
GGATCCCGGCGGGATCCCAGCGGGATAAAGGCGGGATTCCAGCGGGATCCCAGCGGGATAAAGGCGGGATTCCAGCGGGATCCCAGCGGGATCCCAGCGGGATAAAGGCGGGATCCCAGCGGGATAAAGGCGGGATCCCAGCGGGATCCCAGCGGGACCGGGGGTCTCTCCCGAGCTCGCGCTGACCCCTGGCGGCAGCAGCGGCAGCGCCTGCAGTGCCCGGCGGGGCCCGCAGGGGGCGCGCGGGATTCTCGGGGCTCGCAGGGAATGGGGCGGGGTGGGATGGACCTTAAATCCCATCCAGTGCCGCCCCTGCCGAGAGAGGGACGCGTTCCACTATCCCAGGCTGCTCCAAGCCCCGGCCAACCTGGCCTTGGACACCTCCAGGGATTGGGCAGCTAAGAATTCCTTCCCAATATCTCATCTATCCCTGCCTTCTGGCAGTGGGAAGCCATTCCTTGTGTCCTGTCACTCCATCCTTTGTCCAAATCACCTCATCAGCTCCTCTGGAGCTTTTTCAGGCACTGGAAGGGGTTTTGAACTTTCCCCGGAGGCTGAACATTCCCAGCTTTCCCAGCCTGGCTCCGGAGCAGAGGTGCTCCAGCCCTGAAAAAAGGTGCAAAAAACCCATGGAGCGATCAGTATCTTTGGGAGCAACAGTTAAACACCGCAGGGCTGCTCCAGACGAGGTGGGATATTGGAGAAAACCCCTCCAGAGGGTGTTCTCTGTGTCAGAAGTCGCACGGGAGGTGACAGCGGCTTCCAGCGAAGCCACGGGCGCTGCTCGGAGCCGCGGCCGCTGGATGGCAGCGGAGCTCCGCGGCATTCCCGTTCTGCGGCATTCCCGCTCCTGGCACTGCCTCCATCCCCTGCTCCCGGGGCTGCATCCACCCCCTGCATCCATCCCCCGCTCCATCCCCTGCTCCCGGGGCTGCATCCATCCCCCGCTCCATCCCCTGCTCCCGGGGCTGCATCCATCCCCCGCATCCATCCCCCGCTCCATCCCCTGCTCCCGGGGCTGCATCCATCCCCTGCATCCATCCCCTGCTCCCGGGGCTGCATCCATCCCCCGCATCCATCCCCTGCTCCATCCCCTGCTCCCGGTGCTGCATCCATCCCCTGCATCCATTCCCCGCTCCCGGCTCCGCATCCGTCCCCTCTTCCATCCCCTGCTGCTCTTCCACCCCGCGGGGGGACCGTGGGTGCTGCAATTCCCAACCTCCCGGGATGCCCATGGAAGCACAGACCCCAAACCCAAGTAGTTCTTCGGGAGTTGGACTTGGTCCTTGTGAGTTGTTTCCAGCTCAGGGTATTCCAGGATTCTGGATCTTGACTCCCCAGAGCAGAGTGCTGAGGGATGAGGAGGGAGCAGATCTGAGGTGATAAATGTGACTTTTATGGATCTGCCTTTAGCCAAAAACCTGTGGCACTTGGGAAACCTTGAACTTTATCTGGAATGCTGTTGATCCCTGGCCGTGGGATTTGGGGAGCGTGCACAAGGACGGGAGGTGAGGTTTGCTCGGGATTCTCCAGCATTCCCGGAGCTGTGCTTCTCATGGGATGGCTCAGCTGCTCCCTTCTCCTAAAAAACACTTGGGAACTGCTGCTGTGCCTCTCCCTTTCCCTCCCTTCCCCATCTCCCCGGGGAGAGGAGGGCTCGGGCGCTGGGGCTGGCTCTGCTCGCAGAGGCTGTGTCTGGGAACGGGTGAATTACTGCGGGATAATCCCGCGGTGTCTTTGGCTGCCTGGGGAGCTCTTCCCGAGCAGTCCCCGGCTCCTGGGCTGGCACTTCCCGAGCTGAAAGGTTTCCCTGTCCCGGCTCCTCCCGAGCTGCAGCCAAGGGCGAATTCCAGCCGTGATACCAGCCCCGGGCTGGGTTTCCATGGTGAAGGCATTTGGGGTTTGCTGTGAAAAGCCGGGTTTTTGGGAAGTTTGGAGCCGGGAATGGCACATTTTGTCCATCCCCGGGCTGCTCCCTGTGGGGGAAGAGCTTTGAAAGGGCCCTGAGAGCCTTGGGGACAGCCTGAGCTCAGTTCTCACACTGCTCTGTGCTCCAGAGTCCCCTCTGGCCCTGGGATGCTGGGATTTGTCCTGGGATCTGCTTTTCCTCACCCAGGAACTGTCCCAGCTCCTTCCCCTGCTCCTTTCCCAGCTCCTCCTGCTGTTCAGCCCACACTGAACCCGATTTCTTTAATTTTATTTAATTTGCTGAGGGGCTGCTTCAGGCCCTCCCGTGTGAAAACCAAAGGACAAATGTTGATCCAGGAATTCTGCATCTGAGGAGCTGCAAATTGCACCTCGAGTAAATAAAGTGTGCACGACCTCATCCCCTCCCAGCCTCGTGTGTGTCCCCGGGAGGCAAAAATCTGGTTAAAAACTTAATTTAGGCTTCCCAACTATTGCTCACCTGCCTTTCTAACAAAAAGGAGTTTTTTGGGTGATATTTTTGCCCTTCCTGGGGTGCATCTGCCCATCCAGGCCATCTCCAGTGCCCTGGGAGCTGCGCTGTGCCCTTGGCCTCTGGAATGCTCTTTTCATTGATATTTTCTGGGAACAAAAAATGCCGGCTTTGTATCCACTGCCCCTTTCTTTGCCCACGCAGAAGGGGAGGGAGGAAAAAACGACTCAAATATTTTCTTGTAACAAAAGGCTGCGGGTGAATCTGGATCAGCCTCTCTGCTCCGTTTCAGGCCAAATCTCCAGGGTTTTCAGCGGAGAAATTAAAACACTGGAGCTTTCTCTTTTCTCCTGCAGAACAAACAGGAGCGGTTCCCACTTCCTCCCGCTCATAAACAAAACCAGCCCGACGTCTCCAGGAGAAACCCTGCCAGGAGACTTTCCTTCCTAATTGTTTGATATTTTTTCAGCTCTGATTAGTATTCGGGAGTGCCTGGCACATGGGCTGCAAGTTTCAGGAGCAGGCTCCGAGCAAATCCTTCCCTCTGCTTCCATCCCCTCCTGTCCGTGCCCCTTCACCTTCTTCCTCCCTCCCTCTCCCTTTTGCTTTGTTTCCCGTCCTCCTTCCCGGGCTGGTGGTGGCTTTTGGCCACCAAATGCGTGGCAGGGGGTTGGAACTGGGTGATCCTTGAGGTCCCTTAAGCCAAACCATTCCATGGTCCTGTGAAACTTCTGTTTTTCCCTTGGAAGCTTTGCTGCCCTTGCAGGAGCTGCCCCAGGGCTCTCCCTGCCCTGCTTTGCTGCAGTTCCTTTGCTTCCAGGCTTTTCCCTGCCCTTGGGAAGGAGCCTGGCCTGGCCTGGCTGCAGAGGGATTCCCTTCTCCATGAGGAAAGAGCAGGATCAGATTTAGGAATGCTCTGAAGGAATGAAGGGTGCAGGGCATGGCTCTGGGATGGAATTTGTAGCACACAGGGAGATCTCCTCTTTCTGTCTCCATCAAATCTGTGGAAAGAAGGAATCCTGGGAGTCCTGCTGGCCTTGGCTCCATCGTGGGACCGTGACTCAGCCGAGTCCCAGGGGAAGCAGCCACTTGTTTTTCCCACCTCCAACATCCTTCCCAGGAGCTGCTGCCCTCATTCCGCTGTCCCCAGCCCCTGCAGGAGTCAGGGAAGTGCTTTCCCACATCCCACAGGGCTCCTGGCTGCCTCTCGTGTGCCGAGCTCTGCTCTTGCATCATGTGCTGCAGATTAGGAAATCGGGATAAGAAATATCCCGGGATGGGGAGGGGGCGAGGGCAGGAGCAGGGACCAGGGGGGTTTAAAGGTGAGGGAATTGTGGGGTCCTGCTCTTCTGGCAGGGATGAGCCCAGCTTTTCCCTCCTCTTTTTGCAGAATTGAGCCCAGCTCTTCCCTCCTCTTTTTGCAGATTTGAGCCCAGCTTTTCCCTCCTCTTTTTGCAGGGATAGCCCCAGTTCTTCCCTCTTCTTTTTGCAGAACTGAGCCCAGCTCTCCTCTTTTCTTTTTGCAGGGATAACCCAAATCCTTCCCTCCTCTTTTTTCAGGGATGAGCCCAGCTTTTCCCTCCTCTTTTTGCAGGATGGCACCTGTGGGATAGAGAGTCTCATTTGGGGTGGTTGGGAATGCTCCTCTGGGAAGTTTTGGGAAGATGTGGGGTGTTTATCCCACCTCCCTTACAAGTGATGGCCCCAGGTCCCCTCCCAGCTGCTCCTGCCCTGCCAGATCCCCGGTGCTGGCACCTCTGGATCCTGTTATTCTGGGATCAGCTCTGGAATCCTCTCTGGAACCAGTTTGTTGGGACTCTGGTGCTCTCCTGGGAACGCTGGGCTCTGGTTCTGTGACTCAGCCTCAATTTCTTCATCCCATAAACAACCACGGGGGCTCGGGCTGTTCTCACGCTTTTCCTGCCTCTTTTCTGAGGATTTTGGAATCCACTGGAGCTGGAATCCTCTGTGGCCAGGCAGGTGAAGGGGAGTTTGTGCCCTTTTCCTTGATCCAGAGGGGAAACTGAGGCTGTGAGGGATGAAATAACCAATCCAAAGTCCCGTGGGAACAGCGGGATCCGATGGGTTCGGATCCTTGGCTCTGGGAATGGCTGAGCTGAGCTGCAGGGAGAGGGATCCCAAGGGAAAGGGGCTGCAGGAGCTGATTTTGGGGAGCAATTCCCTGCCCAGCTGCTTCCAGGCTCTTCCCAGGGCAGGCTCTGAGCAGCTCCAGGCTGATATTCCTTTGGGATGAGGAGATATTATCCCATTTTTACAGCAGGCACACAGGGATTAGGGCTGGGATTTCCTAAAGCCTCCTGCTTAAGGAGAATGGGACTTGCAAGTCCTTAAATTCCTCAGGAGCTCCTGTGTAAAATTCCTGGCAGGGATGGAATATTGAGCTCAGGATCTGTCACATCCAGTGCATCCCAGCTCTCCAGGAGAAAACCTCAATGGTTGAAAATCCCTTAAAATTAAAAAATTAAATAACTTCAAAATAAAATAACTTTGAAATTAACTTTAAAAATAAATAGATTTAAGTAACTTTAAAATTAAAATTTCAAAATTAAAACTTCAGCTTCTTCTTCCTGGAGTTTTCCCTTGAGTCATTCCCTTGTTATTTTTGATTTCCTGATGTTTTGCCCCCATGGGTGGGAGAGACCTGGGACAAGCCACGGGATGGGGGTGATAAGCAAATCTTGGAAAACAAAGTTCAGGCAAATCCATGGGCAGGTGGAGAGCAGCTTCCTTTGGGTGGGGACACATCTGGGAGGGGAAGGAGCAGCTCTGGATTTGGGGGGTTTTGTGGGGAGGCACTTTATGTTTTCTTGGAGCTTTTGCTCAGCTCTTCTCTGCAGGTTTGAATTTCGTGGGTGCTGCTTTTGCATTCCCTGGGAAAATGCCCCTTTTCCATGGGAGAATGCCCCTTTTCCATGGGAAAATGCCCTTTTTCCCTGGCAGGAGCATTGGATGATGTTTTCCACATCTGCTCTGTGTTCAAAGTGCCCCAAATTGTTGGATCGAGGCATTGGAGCTCTGTGTGCAGCTTTATCACAAAGTAAACCCAGAATCAGTTTTGGGCCAGGGCTGTTTTTCCAGCTGGGATTTGGGAATTCCTGGCTGTGGGGCCGAGGCTTCCCAGCTCTCCCAGGCCAGGCTGAGGATGGGAATGCTCCAGGTTGGAATGTCTGAGCTGGGAGAGTTTGGCATTTTGGAGGTTTTTGGGGCTGGGTGAGAGGCAGCAGCTGGTGTTGGATAGTTGGGAATAGCTCCCAGTTTGTCCAGTTAAAAATCCCAAGGGGCAGGAGCAGAGGGTGGGAGCTGCTGGGGCTTTTCCTGGCACTGGGAAAAAGCTGGAATATTCTGTGCTGAGGGGTTTGGGTGTCTTCTGCAGAGCTTGGGGAAGGAGCTCTGTGCTGACCTCCCCTGCCTGGTTGGGACTTCTCTGGATACACTTAAACCCAAATCCCAAAACTCTTCTGGATGCTCCTAAACCCAACTGTCTCCAAATCCCAAAACTCTTCTGGATGCTCCTAAACCTGGCTGTCTCCAAATCCCAAAAGTTCCAGGAGGATGTGGCAGGATGGGGAGGTGTTGGGATTTGCAGGAGGGTTGGGAAGCCCTCACTGTGTTCCTCAGCTCCAGCCCTGCTCCCTCAGCCCCATCCCCGTGTGCAGAAGGGATCTCAGCTCCAGCTGCCCTGGAAGATGAGGAGATTTTGGAAATGCATCCAGCAAAGCCAGTCCTTATTCCTTAAATTGAGGCCTGCTGGGAGATCCAGGTGAGGATGCAGGTGGGGAGAGGCTGGGCTGGTCTCTGCCAGGAGCAGCTGCTGGGAAGGAGCTGGGACACCTCAAAAGTTCCATCCTGGTGCTGGGAATGTCCATGTTGGGAACAGGGATTTCAGCAGGAATCCCCCTTGGGGCAGGACCTGCTGTGGGTTCCATCTCCAGCCAGGAGTGGGAGCACATTGACACCTTTACTTCATTTTTATTAGTTTTTTTTTTTAGCTGATCACCTCCAGTCTGACCCCAAAGCAGCCCCTGGGGGTTGAGCCATGGGGGTGGTGGCTCGGGGAAGGTGAGGACAGGAGGATTTTGTGCTCCAGGGTTCCTTGGGAAGGTGAGGATGAGGTTTTTTGTGCTCCAGGGTTCCTTGCCCAGGTGAGGACGGGGTTTTTGTGCTCCAGGGTTCCTTGCCCAGGTGAGGATGGGGTTTTTTGTGCTCCAGGGTTCCTTGCCCAGGTGAGGATGAGGTTTTTTGTGCTCCAGGGTTCCTTGCCCAGGTGAGGATGGGGTTTTTGTGCTCCAGGGTTCCTTGCCCAGGTGAGGATGGGGTTTTTTTGTGCTCCGGGTTCCTTGCCCAGGTGAGGATGAGGTTTTTTGTGCTCCAGGGTTCCTTGCCCAGGTGAGGATGGGGTTTTTTGTGCTCCAGGGTTCCTTGCCCAGGTGAGGACGGGGTTTTTTGTGCTCCAGGGTTCCTTGCCCAGGTGAGGATGGGGATTTTGTGCTCCAGGGTTCCTTGCCCAGGTGAGGATGGGGTTTTTTGTGCTCCAGGGTTCCTTGCCCAGGTGAGGACGGGGTTTTTTGTGCTCCAGGGTTCCTTGGGAAGGTGAGGATGGGGTTTTTGTGCTCCAGGGTTCCTTGGGGAGGTGAGGATGAGGTTTTTTGTGCTCCAGGGTTCCTTGCCCAGGTGAGGATGGGGTTTTTGTGCTCCAGGGTTCCTTGCCCAGGTGAGGATGGGGTTTTTTTGTGCTCCAGGGTTCCTTGGGAAGGTGAGGACGGGGACTTTGTGCTCCAGGGTTCCTTGGGCAGGTGAGGACGGGTTCTTTTTTGTGCTCCAGGGTTCCTTGCCCAGGTGTTAGTGCAGCTCCGCGGGAGCCCCGGCTCGTAAAGCGGCGCTCACAGAGGATTAGGGGGTAATCGGGGTTATAAACAACTGCCGGGCTCTTTAACACCTTCCCTGATGGGCTCCCTGCCCTTCCCGGCGCATTCCTGGCTCTGGGATGCGCCCTGGGAATGCTCTGGGATGGAGCTGCTGGGCCAGGCTTTCCAAACCCCTCCTGGGGACAGGGACAGGGGGCTCTGCTGGGGCTGTGCCCTCCCCGTGCCCTGCTCTGAGCTGGGGGTGGAGGGAGAGCAGGGAGAGGCTTTATGCGATCAACAAACCTTCCAAAGGGGTGAGGATGGTTTTTGGGGACCCAGCACTGCATCCATCAAGTTGGTGTAGAAGCAGCCCCAGCTGCAGCTGGGAATTCCCATCTCCCAGGAGAGGGAAACTGCTCAGACAAAGAGGAGAAACATCCTGGGACTGGGGCTTGTGGCATTTGGGACACGGTGTGAGCCCTTCCCTCAGGCTGAGCAGATCCCCTGGGACATTCCCTGGCTGGAATTTGGGAATGGTGTGAGCCCTTCCTGCAGGGAACTGAGCAGATCCCCTGGGACATTCCCCGGCTGGAATTTGGGAATGGTGTGAGCCATTCCTGCAGGGAACTGAGCAGATCCCCTGGGACATTCCCTGGCTGTTTACCCCTTGTTTTTCCAGCTCCGTTTCATCTCCCGTTGTGGAATTCCCCTGCAGTTCCCACCTCTCCCCGGCTGCCCCTTCCCAGAGCATGGGGGTAATTAAACATGGGGGTAATTAAACACCGGGGTAATTAAACATTGTCCGGGCCGGGCACGGAGCGACCCCGCTGTTTGCCCAGGAGATAAGGGACAGGAGATAAGGGGGTGTTTGCTGCCAGCCCAAGGACAGGGCCAGCCCCTGCCCAGGCAGGACGGGTCCCCCGGCCCTGGGGTGACACCTGTGGTGACATCTGGCGGGGCTGGCACTGCTCTTCCCACGGGCACGGCCGGCACCTGCGGCCGGAGCTTGAAAGGGAAAATGAGGAGTGACCTCTGCCCCTGGGATGTGCCTGGCTGGGGTTAAAATCCCACTGTTAAAATCCTACTCTTGTTAAAATCCCACTGTTAAAATCCCACTGTGCTGTGTCCTGGGGGAGTTTGGGCAAAGGAGAGATCTGGTCACAAAACAAGATTCCACTTGCTGTGTTTTTCCCAGATTTTCCTGTCCCCACAGCCCCATCCTTCCTCTGGGAATGGGATTTTCCTGTCCCCACGGCCCCATCCTTCCTCTGGGAATGGGATTTTCTTGTCCCCACAGCCCCATCCCTCCTCTTGGAATGGGATTTTCCTGTCCCTGCAGCCTCATCCCTCCCCTTGGAATGGGATTTTCCCGTCCCCACAGCCCCATCCCTCCTCTGGAAATGGGATTTTCCTGTCCCCACAGTCCCATCCTTCCTCTGGGAATGGGATTTTCCCGTCCCCACAGCCCCATCCTTCCCTTGGTAATGGGATTTTCCCATCCCCACAGCCCCATCCTTCCTCTGGGAATGGGATTTTCCCATCCCCACAGCCCCATCCTTCCTTTGGGAATGGGATTTTCCTGTCCCCACAGCCCCATCCCTCCTTGCTGAATGTCACCCCTAAATCCCTCGGGATGGGGCAATGCCAGCACAGCCCAGTTCCTCCTGCTCCCAACGGATGGATGCCAGGGAATAACAAATTCCCAAGGTCTCCATGAACCCCAGAGCCCATCCTGCTGGGTTTTTCCCTGCTCTGTGCCGGGTTTGAGGCGAGATGAAAGGGCCCTGCCCCACCTGGGGCACACCTGGAGCACAGCTGTCACCTCCCGGCCCTTTATGGCCCTTTGTGGTGCCGCGGGCTGATAAGGGCTCACCTGGGGAGGGTGGGGGTGTTTGATAAGGACTCACCTGAGGGAAGGTGGAGGGTGGGGTTGGTCCCTTCCCTGTCTCTCCCCCGGGGCTGCTCCTGGCTCTGCTCTGACCTCGGGAACATCACCCTGGAGGCAGGAGCAGCCCTAAGGACCTGCTCCTAAGCAAAGCTCCGAGTGAGGGCTGGAATCCCCGGAGTTCCGAGCTCCAGGAGGGGGAGTTTCCTTTGCCAGAGGGATTTTTGGGATCCTCTGGGATGATGAAGTTGTGTGTCAGTGCGGGGTTTAATCCTTATTTGAGGCTGTGTGTGAAAGCTGCCTTTGGCAAGGCAGCAACACGTTGTCTGTGGGAAGCTGGGGAGAGAGAAAACTCCCAAACTGTGATTTCTGGATCCCCTTTAATTTCAGGGATTAGGAGCCCAATTCCTGCCTTTCTCCAAGCTGCCACGAGCGGGTTATAAATTCAGATTGCTGCAGGGGGAACGCTGCTGCCAGAGCTCTGGATGCTGTCCTGGCCTCACCTCCCCACAATCCAGGGAATAAGCTGCTCCCCTTGGCTAAGGACAGGAGTGTGAGCAGGAAAATCCATGGAATCCATCCCAGCCAGGCCCTGCTCTGCTCCCTCTGGATGGGCTTGGTGAGAGCAGCCAGAGCTGGGACCTCTCCTGGCTCTGGGGCGATGGTTTTGCTTAAAATTTGAGATCTTGCTGTCGGCTGAGGGCTCTGCAACCTCATTTTTCTTTTTTATTAAGCAACTTTGCAGCTTTTCTGTTTGTAAATCGAGTTTGATAAGACAGCCCCGAAGTCTGAAAAGGCAGGAAGGCCAGAAAAAGGAATAGAATCTGAATTTTCTCTGTGGTCACATCTGGGGATTTATTTCCCTTGCAATAATCCTGATTTTCAAAGCCTGAGGAGTGATCCAATTACCAGGAGCCGGTGCCATCCTCCAGTGCCTGGGGAATCCTGCAATTGATGTGGGGTTAGCCTGGAGATCCCTAATTAAGATTAGCTTAACTCAGAGCTGCTTCTGCTGAACTTGGCAGCACAGGAACTTCCCTTTCCTCCAGCACGAGCTCCAAAGTTGTCAGGAAGGACTTTAGGGGATGCAGCAGAGCTGCTGCACATTTTGGGATCCAGCAGAGTGGCTGCAGCCTCTCCCCCATCCCAAAAAGCTCCTGTTGGAGCTGGGTCAGCAGTGAGGGATCCAGCTTTGCTCCAGCCTAATCCTGACCTTTCTCCCCAGCTTTCAGGATGTTTTTCCCAGCGTTTCTTTGCAGCACTCCATCCTGTCTGGGGCTGTTTGAGAGGATTAAGGCCCCCGAGTGCTGCCAGCCCCGCTCCCCTCTGCTGCCTCATTCCTGGGGGCACAGAGCTGCTGTGCCCGGGCCACGTGAGCGGCCTGGCTGGCACTGCCAGCTCCCATCAGCTCCTGGAGGACAAATCCCGGATTAGCAGAGCCAGTGGCCGTGCTGGAAGTGGAGCCCTGCTAATTAGGTTTATGTAAGCGGGCTCCCTAATCAGGGAGGGCGGCGCTGCTTAATTGGGGAACACGCTGGGGGCTCTGCTGGCCTCTCAGCTGCTGAAGGCTGGGCTGGGCTGCTGCAAATTCCCAAAAAAAGTTCTTAAAAATAGCAGGGCAGAGCGTTGTTGCTGGCAGGATGGAGGAGCCCGCTGGTTTCCACTTGTGGCTGGGACTGGAGGTGTCAGAGCATCCCAGAGTATCCCAGGTTGGACGGGACTCACAAGGTGCATCTGCAGGACATCCCAAAGGATCTCAGCTTTTGCCTTTGGAGCAGAGGCTGAGGCTCCCTGGAGTGTGGGATGGGGCTGATCCAGTGCCCACTCAATGCCAGAGGGGTTTGTCCCTCCAGCAGTGAGCTCTGGGTTTTCCCAGGCCCAGATTTTATGGGAATTCTGTTTCCTGCCAAACAAACCCCAGGAAAAATGAGTGGAGCAGCCAGAGGCTGGAACATCCTGGGTTAAATCCCTGCAGCAACGGGATCCAGTTGGGAATTTTCCCTCCCCTGCTGCAATTTTTCCTCCCCACCTTTCTCTGCCCTCGAGGGAGGTGGCACAAAGGGACATTGTTGGCTCTGTGGTGCCAGGGGAAGCTGCTGGCCCTGGCACAGCTCCGGGGGATCTGAGGGAGAGGCTGAGCTGCTCCTCTTGCAACAGGGGATGGAGTTGGGGTCAGCCCAATCCCACCTGGCCTGGGGCACTTCCAGGGCTTGGAACAGCCCCGGCTGTGCCAGGGCCTCGCCACCCTCTGGGGAGGGATTTCTGTTGGGATCCAGGGCCCTCCTGAGCCTCATCCTCTCTCTCCATGGCATTCCCATCCTTGGGGCCAGCCTGAAGGGATCCAGCACCCCAAAGTGACAATCCCTGTGGCAGTGACATCCCAGGAGGGGCTGTCCCTGCAGGACTGGCTTTTCCTGCCCCTCGCTCCTGCCCATCCCACTCTGATCCCTGCGTGTCCGGCCCTCCACCGATGGTGCTGCCGAGCTTTGATCTGCTCCCAGTGATTAAATTCCTATCATCCACACTGACAGCTTAATATTCCTTAATATTCCTCAGCCAGGCCGTGCTAAATTAGTTGTGTCTGTCTTGCCAAAGCTGCAGAAATCTTTCTGACAGCTCTAGGCACTTGATACTTTTTTTCCCCTTTTTTTCCCCCCTTTTTTTTCCTTTTTTCCCCTTTTTCTCAGTGTACGGTAGGAGTTGTCTCTGCTCTGTTCAGGGAATCTTTTCCTGAGTTTCCTACAAGCTGCTCCAGTGCTGCTGGAGTCCCTCTGTGCCTGTGGAGTGGGAACAGCTGCCCTGGAGTGTGGGATTGGGATCTGCACAGGACCAGGCTGGGGCTTCCATAAAAAAATCATGTCCTCGTGTTTTTGGAATGATTTCCTCTCTAAGTTTTGGTTTAGGTTGAATTGTTCCTGTTTTGTAACTGAAGGCCTTGGACTTTTGGGATTCCTTGGAGCAGCTGATCCCTTTCATGCCCCAATTGCATCCCCTGTTGGATCTCAGCTGTTTTGGGGTGAAATGTGGCACTCTGGGGGCTCCTGAGCCAGAGGAGGAGGAGGAACAGATTTTGGTGAGGATCCATTGGCAGCAAATCCATCCTAAATCTTCTCCCAGGACTGAGACAACTTCTCCTTTCCTCTCCCACAAATGGGCAGCACCTTTGGCTGCCTTGGGGGTGACGGATGGGACAAGGGACATCCTGGAGGCTCCGGGGCTCGGCTCCGAGAGGGGAAGTGACACCAGACCCACCTTGACCCAACCCTTCTCACCCAGCCTGGAGAAAGTGCTCTCCTTGCCAAGAGCTTAAAGAAGGGAAAAACCCCCCACCAGCACCTTTCCTAATGGCCACATGGAGAGGCAGGAATTCCAAATCCAGAGTTAATCTCCGGCAGGATTAGCCGAGCATGCGGCGTCTTGTCAGATGTGGGAGCAGCGGCCGAGGCCGTAAT
The DNA here is from genome assembly GCA_013400575.1 of Peucedramus taeniatus. Taxonomy (NCBI): domain Eukaryota; kingdom Metazoa; phylum Chordata; class Aves; order Passeriformes; family Fringillidae; genus Peucedramus; species Peucedramus taeniatus. The sequence continues at coordinate 52,180 of WBNO01021844.1, forward strand.
TTTTCCAGACAAGGAGGAGGTTCCTGCTGGAGCCCGGCCCTGCCACGCGCTGCCCCAGTGACCCACTGAAGGCTGGGCTGCTGCAAATTCCCAAAAAAGTTCTTAAAAATAGCAGGGCAGAGCGTTGTTGCTGGCAGGATGGAGGATCCCGTTGGTTTCCGCTTGCGGCTGGGACTGGAGGTGTCAGAGCATCCCAGAATATTCCAGGTTGGATGAGACTCACAAGGTGCATCTGCAGGACATCCCAAAGGATCCCAGCTTTTCCCTTTGGAGCAGGCCTGAGGCTCCCTGGCTCCCAGGGAGAGCTCCAGGAGGGGAATTGATGCCAAACCAGTCCCTCCCAGTGCTGCCCAGCAGCCTCCAGCTCGGTGTGGGAATCCTTTCTTTTCACAGAGAACTCCTCATCCAGGAGCTCGGGATGCTGCTCTCGCTGCTGGAATCTTCTGGTTTTTGGAGAAGGAGGTGGCTGCAGCATCCTGGGATCCCTGGGAGGAGCTGCCTGCATCCAGGCTTTGGGAGGTGCTGCTTTTGGCAGCTCTGAGGAGCCCAGCCCGGCTTTGGCAGGACCTGAGCACACGGAGTTAATTAGTGGCTGTTAATTGCGCTGGGAGGTTGGGAATTGGACACGTTTAGAATTCAAAGTTGCTGTTTCCAAGTGTGGCAGCTCTGGTGAAACTCCTGTTCCAGCGCTGGAAAAGGAGAACACCACATTTTGCCCAGGGAAAAAGCAGCACTTGGTAGCTTTGGTTCCTTTGCTTTCCTCTCCTCCTGAATTTGGTCATTATCTGCTCCATCTTCGCTCCCCCACTGACAATATGCAAAACCCGGGCTTGGCTTTGGGAACAGGGATGCAAATCCTGGCTGATGTGGAGGTGTTGTGGAGTCAGGCCCAGCCTGGCATCCCAGGAACCCCAACCCTCAGGGCTGGTGCTGGGAGGCTCCCACAGGGAGAGGATGTTTTCCATCACTTGACACCTCTCCAGCCTTGCATTCCAGCTGGGACAGGCAGAGCTTTCCTGTTATCACAGAATTATGGGATGGTTTGGCTTGGAAAGGACCTGAAATCCCATCCAGGCCATGGATCCATCCCCGTGCCATGGGCAGGGACAGCTCCCACTGCCCCAGGCTGGCCTGGGACACTTCCAGGGATCCAGGGGCAGCCACAGCTGCTCTTGGGATTCTTTTCCATGGCTCTGCTTCCCCTGGTTTTCAGGAGCTCCCTGCAGGCCCTGGCAGGGGCTCTGGGCTCTCCCATTTTCAGGTGAACACTCCCAGTCTCCAGAGCTGCTCCATCCCTTGCAGCATCTCTGTGGCCCTGGGACTTGCTTAACATTTAATTATAATTATTTACTGCTCCTGTCAGTGAGTCCTGGAGCTGTCAAGGCTGGGAGAGGCTGGAATGGCTCAGGCCTGTCCCAGGTGTGTCCTGGGGACACTGGGAGGACACTGGGAGGACACTTCTTCTGCTGGGCCTTCCCACCTGAGCCTGACCTAACTGGGGGGAGTTTCTGTGCCTGCAAGAGGTTAAAACTTTGCCCCTGTGTTTACTTTCTTGGCTGCCTCAGTGCATAAAAAGCTGTCAGCACCTCAGGTGGGGATTTATTTGGGCATTAAAAAGGGCCCGGGGCGGGCGGATGCAGACACTCGGCAGCTCCCTGGAAAATGTGCCTGCAGCACAAACCCAGCCTCTGCACATAGCTCACTCTTTAATAAGTGCATTTAATTAAAGTCATATAACTTTTTTTTTTTATTATTATTAAAAAGGAGGGAGAGGAGGGGAGGGATAATAAAAAAAAAAGTGGGGCCTGCTGAGCTGCGAGCAAAGGTTGGGATACAAAGAGGGGGTTTGGAGTGTGGGTTTAATGGAAAAGTCATCAACAACGTGTTGTGTTGCTCCTTATTTCCCAGCCTTGCTTGGGGTTGGGGAGAGAATTTGAAGGAATTTCTGAATTTCCAGGCTGCCTTTTCCCCCCTGTCCCCATCCTCTTCCCCGCTGTTGAAATTTTGCAGAATTATGAATTTTTCCAAAGCCGGTTGCCAAACGCTGTTGCTCTTGGATGGAGCTGCCGTTGCTTTCTGTGCTTGTTTAACCTTTTCTTTCTTTTCCTTGGATCCGGGGGATTCCTGAAGCCCCCACGTTTGTTGAGAGCACCTTGAGGGCTGCACTGTGGGGGAGGAGAGGGAAGAGGACGAGCTTTGGGAAGGGGCTGTGGGGTGGGTGAGGTTTTGGGATGCTTTACCCATGTGCTGATCCCTGCTGGGCCTGGTGGGGCTGGGGCAGCCCTGTGGGATGGGAGCCACGAGGTCCTGGTGGCCACCTTGAGGTGCTGCTCATCCCTGGGGCCTTGCCTTGCCCTTGATCAAATGCTTAAGCTGGGTTTAATTTTCCATGCAGGACAGGTTGGGGCTGTTTCATCCCTGGCAGTGTCCAAGGCCAGGCTGGATGGGGCTTGGAGCACCCTGGGACAGTGGAAGGTGTCCCTGCCTGTGGCACTGGATGGGATTTAAGGTCTCTCCCATCCCCAACCTTTCCATGTTTCCACAAAATGTAATTTTTCCAGTGGTGCTGCTGGTTTATGAGTGCTGCTCCCTCTGGCTCTCTGTAGATTGGTTTTTTTCCTGAGGGTTAAATCAGGTGCATTGAGGAAGGGCTGTGGACACTGATGGATGCTGTCCTTGGCTCTGGAGGAGGAGCAGGAGCTTTGTGAGGTCGTAGTGGCCTTTTCCAAAAATGCCCTGTCCATGGCAAGGATGGATTTTCCCCATGGGAATAAACCAGCAGAGATTCAATGGATGCAGGAATCAGGGAGGGCCTCCTGGAGCACCACGGGGAGCTGGGATGCTCTCAGCTTTCCCACGGGGTGCTAAAACCAGCTGGGAGATGCTTTTTGCCTTCCCTTTGTGGTGAGACAGCCTGGGGACCGTGTCCCTTTGCCCTGGGGCTGCAGGGACAGAGGCCAGGGCTCTCTCCTGGTGGCCAGGAGGTCCCTGAAGGGCTGCAGGAGGAGCAGGATGTGGGGCTGGGATCGATGTTCTTGGAGGATGGCACCAACAGGAGCTTGTGAGCACTCTGCACTGATCCAGCCACACTGGTCCATCCAGTTTCCACGTCAGGGCTGTGGTTGGGTGCTCCACAGTGGCCCCAGCTAGAAATCCCACAGTAGTGAGAAGATTTCTAACCTCCCATTGAGATAATAGATCCCTGCCCCATAAGGTGATAGGTGCCCTTACCATGAAAGGTCTTACTGTGGCTGTGTGACCCTCAGGTCCTTCAGTAGGGATTGTCTCTTTGTTCCACACAGAGGTGGCAGCTCCTCCAGTCCCTGAGGTGACTCCACTGGCTGGCCCCAGTTGCCAGCCCTGTGGCCACTGGGAGCAGGCAGTGATGGTCACATCTGCCCTGGTGTCTGCTCTCCTCGGGCAGCCCCCAGATCTCATCCCAAGCCCAAAGCCAGGCCATATGAGCCCTTGTTTTCCTCCTCCTGTCCCTGCTGGAGCCTGTTCCCTGGTGGTTCCAGTGGCTGCAGAGGAGCCTCGCGTTCCTCTGGGTAATCCTGGGCGAGCTGGGCCTGCTGCAGCCTCTCAGTTAAGGTGAGTTTCCCTTCCCTTTCATCCCCTGGGCCCTGGCATCCTGACTGGGAGTGCTGTGGGCAGCTCATGGTGCCCTTGGTGGTGCTCAGGGCAGCGCTGGCTGTGGCAGTGCCAGGGGGGATTTGCCCCCGGAATTCCGAAAGCTCTCCCTTCCCTGCTTGCTCCGTTCTGTTTTCCTCCTGGCAGAGGGGACAAATTTCCTTCTGCATGGGGCTGGATGGATTCAGCCTCTCCACAAAGCTTTTGTCTTCTTCTCTCCAGCTCGTTCCTGAGGTGCAGGAGCAGGAATTGTCCCTCTGAGCTGCAGAGGTGCCCGGGGAGAGTCAGGAACAGGGATGTTCATCCCATCAGCTCCCCCTTATCTCCCATTCCCACTGATTTCCCTGCAGCAGCCAAATGAGCTCGGCGAGGCATGAGGGCCACGTGCCAAACCTTCCTGTCCCCCTTGGGAGCCAAACCCAGCTCTCCCTGGCTCTGCTCCGTGTCTGTGGGGTCAGGCTGAGGATGGGGATGGTGTCTGGGACAGCCCTGATGCTCCTGGGCACTGCAGCTCATCCCTGCCAGTGAAGGAATTGTGGATATCCACCCCTGGAATGTCCCAGGCCAGGCTGGATGGGGCTTGGAGCAATCTGGGATAGTGGAAGGTGTCCCTGTCCCTGGCTTGGGATGGGCTTGTCCTGCTTTGAGAGCCTTTCCCACCCAGCAGAGCACTAGGATAGGACAGCAGGAGCTGTCATTGCCAGATTCCTCCTGGAAGGGCTTGCAGAGCCCTCCTGCCGTGGCTGCTGAGCACTCAGGAGGGGATTAGCAGTGTTTTACAGGCTCTCTGTCCCAAATCCCTGCTCTGCTCCCAGCTGTGACCATCCCTGCACTCCCAGCTGCATCCTCCCTCCCTGCTCCTTGTCAGGATCACACTGCTGCTCCTACTTTGCCTAATTTTCCTCCTGGAGAGGACAAGATTTCCCTCAGGAGTTGGGAATCCTCTGCACACATCCATGTGTGCTTCTCTCCTGCCTCCCCAGGCGTTTCATGGAGCATGGCTGGTTTTGACATTCCCAATTTATTCATTTCCCCGAGGGGACTCGCTGGGGACAAAACATTCCAGCTCCGGTGCTGGGGAGGCTTTGGTGCCTTTTCCAGCCGTGCTGGGTGTGGGGTGTGGGGTGGGAGATGGGAGGGGTGGGATGTGGGAGGGCTCTGCAGGTACAGACACGCAGCTGGGGCGAGGGAGGTTGCAGATGTTCCTGGAATTCCCAAGTGGAATCCCAGCAGGATGTGTCTGTCGGGGGGAGGGCGCTTGCCAAGAGCCTGACATCAGGGCAGGATCGTTCTCTGCCTTCCCCACGGAATCCCGGGGCTGGGAGAGCTCTGATGGAACGGCTGTGGGATGTGGGATGAGCCCTGGGCAGCAGCAGATCCCAGCTCAGCGTCCCCCAGCCCCACCATCTCTCCAAACTTCCCTTCTCTTATCCCTGCCCAGCTTCTCCCGTGGTTTCCAGGCTGTTTTTCCAGGGCAGCAGCAGATCCCAGCTCAGCATCCCCCAGGGCTCATCCCCAGCTCTCCATCTCTCCAAACCTCCCTTCTCTTATCCCTACCCAGCTTCTCCCATTGTTTCCAGGCTGTTTTCCCAGGAAAATCAGCTGTGCTCATGCAAACAAGTCAGCCTTGTCCCAGAACCTTTCTCCTCTTATCATTCCATGGCTCCTAAATCCTCGTGGCTGCCCTGCAGTGGGGGAATGTCATGTCCCTGCCTGCACCCCTTTCCAAGGGTTTTCTCTTGGATTATCCACGCTGCTGAGGCGTGGGATGGATTTCAACCCTGCAGGTGATGATCTGGCTCTGGCTCATCCCTGCTCGTGTGGGGCCAGGACCAAATTCATTGGAAAGCAAAGCACAGGAATTGGGAATCCTTGGATGGGAGGCTCTGCCTCACCCCGGGGTGTTGCTCCCATGCTCCCATTCCTTGCTGGATCACTGTGGGCTCAGAGAATTGTCCCTGCATGGATCACTGTGGGCACAGGGAATTGTCCCTGTAATGATCACTGTGGGTACAGGGTCACTGTGGGCTCAGGGCAGTGTCCCTGGGTGGATCACTGTGGGCACAGGGAAATGTCCCTTTAAGGGTCACTGTGGGCACAGGGAAGTGTCCCTGCACTCCCAAGACATCTCCTGAGTTCCTCAGGGAGCACATGCAAGATCCCTGCCAGGAATCCAACATCTGCACAATTCCTTGGCAGGAAATGTTAAAATCTATGTGAGTTCCCTGAGTTGAGGAGGGAAAGGGCCTGGATCTGTAGATCCATCCCTGCTCTGTCCCTGGAGCAGGGCTGGAGTCCCTCAGCCTGAGGGACAGGGGACAGTGACAGCTCTGGGGGATTCCTGCCTCAGGACAGGGAGTTTTCCTACACTTCCAGTGGTGCCAGGCTATTCCAGTGCCTGAGGGGTGGCAAATCCTGTTGGAATCAGCAGCTCAGGGCACAGGATGATCCCCAGCAGGGACAGGAGGTGGCTTTGCCATGATGAGGCCCCCTGCACACAGGGCTGGCTGTTCTGCATGGACTGATCCCTGTTTTCCTGCTGCCCCCCAGCTCCAGCGCCCAGAGCTGGGGAATTCCAGGCAGGAATGGGGCTCTCCCTGCCTTTCCCAGCAAACAGGACCTGGGGCTGTCACCTGCCACCACTCTGGGTGTGAAGAGGCACGGAAAGCCACCTGGCTCTCCCTGGGATGGCATCCTGGGCTCCGTGTGCCCATTTCCTGGGATTCCTGGGATGCTGTGGGATGCCAGGAGCTCAGCCAGGCTCTTCCCAGCAGCTGCAGCATCTCTCAGACCCCCCGTGCTCCAGCCCTGAGGCTTTTGGCCAGAAGGGGCTCCTGGGTGTTGCAGAGCAGATGTTCCAACACCACAAACAGTCCCCTCTGTCCTCTCCAACTTCCTGCCTGGATCAGCAGCTCCCGAGGCTCCAAATGGAAAAAGCAGCTTGGGGCTGTTGTTATCTTGGAATCCAAAATTCCCTGGCTCCCAAAACAGTTTGGGGGGGTGGGGGGGGGGGGTTGCTTGGCTGATCCCATGGGGGATCTGGGATAACCATCCTGATCCCACTCCTGCTCCTGGTTTGTGCCAGGGACAATATTCCTGCCTGGAACAGAAATACAGGGGAGAACTGGCTGGACAGAAAGTGCTGGGGGAGCAGCAGGAGCATGGAATCACTGCAGCAGCTGATTAATTGATTAATTAATTGATGGATTAATATTGCTGTTGTGCAGGGAATGAGGTGAAGCCTCAGGAGAGCTCTGCCTGTGGGAATTGGGGAAGAACAGATCCAACATTCCAGCCTGGATGAGAGTGAGGGGTGAGCATTGGCCTCCACAGCCTTTCTGGATTTAGGGAAATCCTCTGGATTTGGTCACTTCCCCGTGCCTCAGTTTCCCCATTTGTGTGACATGGACAGTGATGTAAAGCAGAAAACGGAGGTGGAGTTTTATCCTTGGAAATCTGGGAATTCAGTGGCAGTGGAAGAAGGTGCAAAGGAATAAAACGCTGGAGTGAGCATTTGGGAAGGAAACAAACCCGTGGGTGAGGGGAGGGGTCTGCTGAGGACTCCTCCAGCACTAATTAACGGGGACAGTAAAAACCTGAGGGGTTTGGCCATCCCTGGGCTGTTCCCAGCAGTTCCCAGGTGCTCTCCCTCATCCTGGCTGGTGGGACCCCAGGCCATCCCAGCACACCAGTGACAGTTCCTTGTCCCCACAGTGGCTGCAGGGGACACAATTCCTTCATTCCCCCAGCCCATCCCAGCTGGAGCCTGGGGGCAGAGAGGAGGGGAAAACCCCCAGGAGGTTTTGGCTCCGTGAGCAGGGTTCCCCTCTGTCCCCAAGGCACCCCTGTCTGGGCTGTCCCCCCTTTCCTGGCCAGCTGGGAGTGAAGGGACAGTGTCCCCTTTGTCCCTCTGCTGGCCTGGAGCGGGGGTGTGAGCAGGGAATGGCCCCATCCAGGAAAAATCCTCTTCCCGTGGCCAGGAACTGGCTGAACTGTGCCTTGGATGGAGCACAGGAGCTGTGGCTTTCCCTCCTTCCCTCTGCTGCCTGCCCAGCCCCTCCTGGCCGGGGTTTGGGGCACACTGAGCTCACTTTGAGCAGTGGCCCCCGGGTGGGGTTTGGTGGCCGCAGGGCACTGGGGCCTCGCTGTTCCTGGCTCCTTTGAAGGGTTTGTGGCTGCCCACGAGGAGCTGCCCGTGGCTGGGCTCACATCCTCTGCCCGCTTATTTTGGGACCACCAGCGAGCTCAGGGCCGGGGCTGTGGCCACCTTTTGATATCAAAAGATAACTCAAAGGCAAATATTGAGAAATACTTGGGTTGAGGGAGCTGGGCTGGGATTTTGGAGCACTGGGAGCCCCCAGAAGAAATGCTTGATGTATTCCCGTGGGTGGCACATGAAAGGTGGGGGCAGGTCATTAATTTGGGGAGGTTGGAGCCCCTGGCTGGCTCTGGGAGACCACCAGAGCTCTGTGGGGTGTTTGGACAGAGCAGCTCGGCTTCATCCTCCTCCTCCTCCTCCCTTCATCCTTAAATACCACCCTGCAGAGTGCAGGGGAAAAATAAATCCACTTCAAACGGCCCCGTTTGGTGGTGCCTGCAGCACTATTTATACTTTTATTGCTCCCCTGGGTCTTATGGAAGAGCCTTTTTCATGGAAGCATCTATGTGGGGTGGGATTAATGCAGCCACCATCCTCATTTTAGAGCTGGGAGGGTGGGCAGATCCCAGGTGATCCCAGATCCAGGTGATCCAAGCTCCATTCAGGGCTAATTCAGTTCTCAGGCTGTGCTGGAGGTTCTAAGTTTGGTTGGGGGAGTTCTTCCCTCCTGGAAGTCCCACAGTGTCCCAGGAAAATGCATTTCTCAGGGTGAAATCAGTGAAATGTCCAGAGCAGACCCAATTCCCACCCAGCAGGTTTTTGCCTGTAGTTTTTAGGGATGGAAGGTGGATTTTGGGGTTGCTCCAGGGCTAAGCCCAGCTCCCTGCTGGCACCCTCTGCTCCCCCATTCCCCAGGGAAACGACCCCAATCTCCCAACTTCCCACTGGAAGCTGGGGGTGTTTCAGGGGAGGCTCCCATTGCCAAATGGCCTGGAGGTGTTTTCCTTCCTCTCCCAACTGGAGCATCCAGGTGTTGCTGGGTGTCTCTGGGATGCTGGGCTCTGACGTGGTGTGAGATGGAAACCTTTGTCACAGCAGTGACCTTGACCATGCACAAACCCCTGGCTCGTGCCAGGTGACTTCCAGCAGCTCCCAAACCTCCTCCTCTGGATTTTTCCTGGCTTCTCAGGAGGAATGGCCATAAAATGGTGACTTTTTGGGACAAACCACTTGGTTCTTCACTGCATCCGCACCCTGAGCCACACTCAGGGCCACATTTGGTGTTTTTACGTTCATCTTCCACCCCTCCCCACATCCTTCATCCCCAGTGGAATCCCCACTGCTCCCATCCCATAAAAACCCACCCAGAGGTTTTTGGGGTGGGAATTTCTTCACTCCCAGCTCCAAACCAGCCCTGCTGCAGAGCTGGGGCCACGTCCCTGGCACGGGGACCCCGGGAGGGGTGGGCAGAGCCCCGAGGCTGGCCCTGCTCCTCCAGATCTGAGTGCACATGGAGCAGGCTCAGCTCCAGGCTGTTTGTCTTGGAGATTAAATCTGGAGAGCCTCCGGTCTCCATGCCGGGAAAAGAGGGGCAGGAGGGAGGGAAGGGAGCCCAGCCCTGCGGGAGAACACACCTTTAACCCTCTGGAAGCTGGAAAACAACGGGAGGAGGGCAAGTGCAGGGAGAGGGAGAAAGGAGAGGGGGAAATGTGGCTGGGCAATCCCTTGGGAAAGGTTGGCAGGGATGGAATTGCAGCACCTGCTCAGGAAGTTGGGGCAGGAATCTTTTCTGTGCTTCTTGTGCACAGTGCAGGGATGCTCCAGCCAGGGTCGTTCATCCTGGGAATGCTCAGCATGGAATCCTGGAATGGGTTGGGTTGGAAGGACCTTAAAGCCCATCCAGTGCCACCCCTGCCATGGGCAAGGACACTTCCCACTGTCCCAGGCTGCTCCAGCCTGGCTTTGGGCACTTGCAGGGATCCAGGGCAGCCACAGCTTCTCTGGAAATTCTGTTGCAGGGCCTCCCCACCTTCCCAGGGAAGATGTTTTTCCCTCATAGCCAACCTAACCCTGCTGTGTCAGTTTGAATCCATTCTCAGCCCTGCTGCAGGGTCGGTGTGTGAGACCCTAACCCTGAACTTCCTCTGGCTCAGGGCTTTTCCAGCAGCTCTTTCTGTGCCCATTCCAAGGGCTGGATCCCCCTCTGCATCCCACTCCTGCCTGCCCAGTATCATTCGTGCCTCCCCAGAGGTGTGAGGGACACGGGGACATCTCCACCTGCCTGTCCTGGACCCCCAAGTGGCTCAGCCTCCTCCTGAGCCTGGTGCTGGGCTTTGCCTTTAAATCCCCTTTAAGTGCCGGGCCTGGGGCAGGAGAGAGGGAGGGAGGGAGGGAGGGAGGGAGAGCATCTCCCGTGCTCCAGTGTTCCCAAACACTTCACCCCTGCACGGAGCGTTCCCGCAGCGCTCAGGGCTGGGTTTGCAGGGATGTTTATCCAAAGGGATCGTGCCTGCCAGCCTCTGGCACTTCCAGGCCAGGTAGGCTGTGTTTATCCTGGGCTGGGAGCTGGGGCTCAGCCAGGGCTCAGCTCCTCTGAGATAGAGAGGATTTCAAAAAGCTCTGATTGTGAGAGGCCAAACCCACAGCAGACGTGGCTCCCAGCGGTTGGACCAGGCTGAACTGGTGGAACTGGGCCAGGGGGAGCTGGGGGAGCACCCCCTCCTCTGCCAGGGCAGGTGGGACATCCCCACCTTCAGTGGGATGGTTTCACTGGAATGCTTTGGGCTGCAATGGCTGCAGCTGCTCTGTGTCCAGTTTTCCTCCTTTATTTTTGGTGCATTTAACCTTCAGTGGGGTCGGGATCTCTCTCCCAGATGATCCCAGTTTGGGATTGGGGACAACCTGTAGGAGCCCACAAAGCTGGGAAACCACAGGGGCTGTTCCTACCACAGAGTCCTTCCCTGAGCATCCCATTGCTGGGACTGGCACAGCTGGGCTGCACTGGGTGAACTGGGCTGCACTGGGTGAACTGGGCTGCCCTGGGTGGACTGGGCTGCACTGGGTGAACTGGGCTGTACTGGGTGGACTGGGCTGTACTGGATGAACTGGGCTGCACTGGGTGAACTGGGCTGCACTGGGTGGACTGGGCTGCACTGACTCAACTGGGCTGCACTGGGTGAACTGGGCTGCACTGAGTGAACTGGGCTGCCCTGGGTGAACTGGGCTGTACTGGATGAACTGGGCTGCACTGGGTGAACTGGGCTGCACTGGGTGGACTGGGCTGCACTGGGTGGACTGGGCTGTACTGGATGAACTGGGCTGCACTGGATGAACTGGGCTGCACTGGGTGAACTGGGCTGCACTGGGTGGACTGGGCTGCACTGGATGAACTGGGCTGCACTGGGTGAACTGGGCTGCACTGGGTGGACTGGGCTGCACTGGGTGGACTGGGCTGCACATGGATCCCCATCCTGAGTTTTCACCCATCCTCTCTGTCCATTCCAGAGGTCTCTGAGCACCCCCCTGGATGTGGAGCCTCCCTCTCCTCCAGCTCCTGTGTCCAACCTGGGAGAGAAAACCCAGTGGGCTCCGTGCTCGGTGCTGCAGCCTGGGCTGGGCAGAGCCCTCTGGTTTAATCCCAAAGGAACAATTTAATTAAAGGAGATGCAGATCTCATCTGCTGGGAGTTCTCCCTGCAGGCTCCAGGCCCTGGATCCTGCCCAAGGGAGAGGAGGAGGAGGGTGGAGGGAGGAAGGCTGGACACTGCTGGCTTCTTTCCCCTGTTCTCCAGCACTGACCAGGTCTCCCCCTCACCTGCCCTAAGGAGGGGCTGGGATGGAGCTGTTCAGCCCTTGGGATTCCCCTCCCAAATCCCAAATCCCGCTTCCCATTGAAGTTTTATGGCTTCAGTCATAAACCAGCACAGCCAGGAGGAAGGAGGGAGCAGGGAAGTGGGTGTAGCTTGGAAAAATCAGGTTTTGTGCCTGCAGCCCTTTTGAAAATATCTCCCTTGGAATCTTGCTTTGCTGTAGAGTGGCTTTTGTTGTGGGGGAGCAGAGAGCTGGAAGGTGTCAGGAAGGGGGACAAGCAGGGCTGGGGATGGAGGGTGCAGCAGGATCCTGCAGGATCCTCAAATGCAAATTTTCTCCTCCTCAAATCCAAGGGATGCTGTTGGGAATGAACTCTCTGGACATGGCAGGACCCCCTCAAATCCCTGCCCCGCAGGAAACCCCCAGGCTCCGGCAGGGAGAGCCCATTAAAAGGGAATGGGCCAATCAATAAATCAAGGGCAGCTGGAAAATGAAACCAGGGGTTGGGGTGAGGAGTTTTGCTTTTTTCCAGCGTTTTTTTTTTTTTTCTCCTCAATTAAAGCAAACAAAACTGCCAGTGCAGGCGGGTGCTGAGCTCGGGGTGCCGGGGAAATGAGCTCTGTAAATTACAGCTGGGATATTTGGAGGTGTTGAAAAGGGATCAGCTGTTCCCCAGCTCGACAGGGGGGAGCACTGGAGGCGCCCAGTTCTAGAATTTTCTCCCAAAGGTGGGATTTTCTCCCAAAATCCATCTCCAGGTGGATCCTACATGGGTGTCAGTGAGGGGAAGAAGATGCTTGTGAAGGTTGTGCTGAAGGGGTTGGGAATTATCCCAAAGATCTGTTTGGATTGGGTGGCAAATCCTTGGCTTCATCCCTGTCCTAAGCAAACCTGTTTGGCCCTGAGGAATTTGGGAGTTTTTATGGGGTTTGAAACTCGCTGGGATTTTGGGATCAAACCTCAGGGTGCTGTTGGAGGGGTGGGAGCACTGCCCTGCTTGGGGACAGGGTTGTATGGTGGCCTTGGCAGCGCCGGGGTCAGGGTTGGATGGGAGGAACTCAGGGGTGTTTTCCAGCTGGAATCATCCTGGGACTGTGAGGGGAAATGGGGATTGTGGGGGGAAATGGGGATTGCGGGGGGAAATGGGGACTGTGAGGGAAATGGGGATTGCGAGGGAAATGGGGTCTGTGGGGGAAATGGGAATTGTAGGGGAAATGGGGACTGTGAGGGAAATGGGGACTGTGAGGGGAAATGGGGTCTGTGTGGGGAAATGGGGACTTTGGGGGGAAAGGGGTGCTTTAGGGATGTTGGAGATGGGAGG